>JAZHYW010010536.1:0-64365 GCA_037355805.1 Ixodes ricinus | reverse complement strand
CAGGGGTTTCCCAGGATTCTAATCAAGGGGGGTGTCCCAATGGCTCGGGGGGAGGGGGGGGGAGGCGATGCGAGGCGAGGCTAGATAAAATATAAAACTGTTTCTTTTTAGTCCACTAGCTAAATTACAGACGTCTATTAACCAAATGCTCATACCCGTAATGTATGTTTCCCTTTCTCTATATATACACCTGAGAGGTGGTGTTTTCTACTTAATCTAAAAAAAAGAATTTTATTTTTTCCTTTTTTTCTTTAGATTCAAGGGGGTGTCCAGGAAAACTAGGGGGTCTCAACCGCCCCTAGGGGGGTCTAGGGAAATCCCTGTTCTGAGACAATGTTTTATTTAATTGCATCGATCAAGGTCTTTGGTCCTTGCGAGGAACTCGCCCGTGCGCTTCAGAGCTCCAGTTGCTCTGCCACCGTAGCAAGGAAGTCGGCCGATGTGCTCGAGTTGACCCTGAGAAATCTGCGGAGTGATGATGCTTTTGATGAGATTTTTCTTCTTGCATCGGCCAAATCAGATAGACTTAATCTCAAATTTCCTTCCGAGACAAGGAAAAAAGGCCACCAAAGAAACTGGAATCTACAAGCCGTCCAGTTTCACCAGCGTCATTAGACTTGAAAGATGCCCTGAGAAAGGATTTTTTGAGCTGGTCGATACTCTGACGGCGGAAATTCACAGGAGATTCACGCAGCCTGGACTCGACGAGCTTGTTCGTCTAGAAGGAATTGTGACTGATGCCGCCAAGAGGAAGCCTCCCTCTGCCGCAGTCTTGGAAGAGGAACTGGGGCTCCACACTTCGGATTTCGACGTCTCCCGGCTTGCTGCACAATTGATAATGCTGCCGTCACTTGGAAGCAGCAAGTGCGACACCATCCAAGATGTTCATGCATTGCTGAAGGATCAAGCTCCAAACGTGAGACTAATTTTTGAGGAAGTTTTCAAACTTGTGCTTCTTGTTCTCACGGTCCCCGCGTCGTCGGCATCATCCGAACGATCCTTCAGTGCCCTGCGACGTATGAAAACTTGCTTTCGAAGCACAATGTCACAGGAAAGGTTGACTCATCTACTCTTATTGCACGTGCACGGCGCGCTGACGGCCACTTTGAGCTTAGATTCCGTAATTCAAACCTTTGTCGCACGAACCGCGGAAAGGAAGTCCACGTTTGGCACAGCATGACTGTGAAATGTAAAAATGCGTAAGTGTGTTTGTGCGACTTTTGACCAGTTCTAACATCACTCAGGAGGGTATATTTAAACTCTATACTTATTACAAGTTATTGTTATTAGCACCGAGAAGTTTGTGTGGCTCCTTTTGGCGGCCTGCCAGAGTGAGTCAAGGAGACAATATTTCAGCCGAGTCAACTTGCGAAAAGTTGGGTATCGGCTGCTGATAACTGGGAAGATCCTTTTTGCTTTATTTTTCGATAGCGTGATTGTATTTTGATTCGTGCGATCATAATCTCACGAGAAAAATTTCTGTTCTCCCCATGACGTCACGGTGGAAACTGTAGCGACGCTTCTGTTCGTTCTTGCGGCCAATATCGTTCGTTTATTTTTTTGTGTTTGTAAAGTATGCACAAGAGATGTAAATTATGTTTATAATTGCGTTAACATCATTTTCTCGCTGACAATGTAAAGGCACATTACTTTTGCAATGTTACTTTAGGTCTACGATACAAATATGCGCATGTTGTAATTTTTCCTGGAGCACGTTTACAATATTTGCTTGTTCGTTCCTCCCAACTGACGGTATCTCACGCGGAATCTTTTTTTATGTTTCATAATAACCTATTGTATGTCTGGAGTTCATATTATGTGATTAGTGAAAAGCTGTGGTACTGCTGACCAACCTTCCTTTTTTCTATCTACATATAAACCGGGACACGTGGGCTGGCTTGTGTGTACGTGTGTAGCTTTTATAACTTTGGTGTCGCTTCCAAGGCTGCCTCAGCGACAGGGCTACCGTGTCATCGATTTATAGATTTCTTAATGTTAACTCTGTTACGTTTAACTCGACCACGAGTTCTTTCTGAAATTCCTTTCCTAGGTTTTCTAAGCAACTGGGACTGCTTTGAATTAGAGTTAATTTGCGCCATTAATACGCATGTATCTTTCATATATCGCATTTATTGCCCTATTCCTTCTAATTACAGACTAGCTCCTCTCTGGTATTTGGTTTCTCCATAATTACGTTAATCATTTATCAACACAGGAGAAACGTCATCGTGTCAAATATTGCATGTACATAAAAAGTCAGTCTGGTCAAATAGAATATCGGTAACAAAAACTTGAGAAAACGTCGCACAAAGGATACATTTCTGGTTCTAGCTTTTTAATTATCTGTCACAGTTAGTGCGCCCACTTGTAGCGTGTTTATATCATGGTCTTATGACGGTGTGTTAACTATGTTTATTTATTCATGTAATCATATGTACGACCCCTGTATAGTGCCTGCATGAGCCCTCAAGGAAAATAAATGATGATGATGATAATGATGTTTATGGTAGTATTTTTTTTGCTCCCCCAGGGGAAAAATAGTTCCGACGCCACTGGCCTCAGGCAACATGCGTGCGTTTGAGGGCTGGGCGTTCATCGTACGCAGGGTGGCTCCGCACTTGGATTTACCGACATTGCATTTGCATTTTATGCTGTTGATCATGGGAGGACTGTGCCTTTCTCAGGCAGCTTTTGGTCATTCTTTTTTTGGGGGGGGGGGAGGGGTAGCATTAAAGCGCTGAGCGTGAAGAGGTACATTGCACAAGTTAGTGCATTTCAGCAATGCGCACGCGTTTAGATTGTAAAGCGCTTAGCGCTTGAAAATATTCCTTCGGAATATGCATTTGTTATGACTGTATTCCCACGTTATTCATAGAAGCTATGAAGGTGGATGCTGTTTGGCTGTGTTCATATTTAAGAAATGAGAATGCGTCCTTTCTGTACATGAACTATTTTTTTTCTGATGAGCGCATCAATTTTTGTTGGAATCAGGTTTTTGTGTCGCGTCACAGTGATTTAGGCATAGCAGGCCCTGAACAACCTCCCGATGCTTCAGGGGCCAAATCAACGATTGTTATGGCAACGAGTGGCCTTCGACAAATGGCGTAATGAGAATTTGTCTGTTTGTATGTTTGTATTTGTGTTTTGCTAGCAGGCAGGCATTAGCGCTACACTGCCAGGATTCACCGTCTTTGGCGCTCACTGGAAAGGACTGTGGATTAATTCATACCTAATAGAAAATGTCCAACCAAAATTTTTGATTGCATGATGCTTATTCTGAGCACAAAGTCGTACATTGTAGTTGGGAGTGCTGTTCGGTGTGCGGGAGAAAAAGGCAAACTGAGCCCATGCACTTCATGTGCCGGCAAGTACTCCCTCCTGGATTCTTTTAGGGGCGAAGCTCCTTAGGGGCTAGCCATGTCCGTAGATGTCCGTAGCTCCAGCGTCCAGTGCTCATGCTCCTGCTCGTGAGCTCACGTGCTCGTGTAAAGCAAAAAAAAAAAAGATAAAAAAATGAAAACAAAAATGATGAAAAAAAATCTCTTTGCGCAGTTGACAGGATTTGAACCTGTGCGGGGAGACCCCAATGGATTTCTAATCCATCGCCTTAACCACTCGGCCACGACTGCGGGACGAGTAGGGGGCTCTGAGATATGGTAGTAACTCAAGAGCTGGGGATGTCATGGATGAAACGTTGCATGTAGCCGCTCAACGTCTATACAGGAGAGGGCGCTGCGGTCAAATGCATATATAATCGCGTTAAACTTTGCATGCATTGGCTGAACGTTTATAGACGAGAGGGCGCTGCGGTCAAAGTGCTCAAATGCGTATATAACCATGTTCCATACCACACATTCTCTTTCTGACATGGATGAAAACAAACGAAAGGCTCCGCATGCTGCGGCTCAGCGTCTACGCAGACAAGCACCACCAGAGCTTCGCCCCAATCAACATCATTCACCACGTGGAGATGCGGTCAATTTTTTATTTCCTCTTCCTTTTTGGCCTTGGTGTCAAGAGGCCTTCTCGATTATGTCTCTCTCTCTCACTTTATCCCCTTCCCTTTCTTGGGCAAACAAAAAGCTCTTTTAGGGGCGAAGCTCCTTAGGGGCTAGCCATGTCCATATGTCCGTCCGCCGTAGGCCGGCGTCGGGTGCCCGTGCTTCTGCTCGTGAAATCACGTGCTCACGTGCTCGTGTAGGGCAAAAAAAAAATGATAAAAAAATTACGAGCTTGTGAGCTCAGGTGCTTGTAAAAGCGCAAAAAAACACAAAAAAACACAAAAATGAAAAAAATGATGAAAAAAAAATGTTGAAATCTGTTTGCGCAGCAACAGGGACGAGTAGGGGCTCCGAGATGTGGTAGTAATTCAAGACCTGTTCTGTCATGGATGAAACGTTGCATGTAGCCGCTCAACATCTATACAGGAGAGGGCGCTGCGGTCAAATGCGTATATAATCGCGTTAAACTTTGCATGCATTGGCTCAACGTTTATAGACGAGAGGGCGCTGCGGTCAAATGCTCAAATGCGTATATAACCACGTTCCATACCACACATTCTCTTTCTGACATGGATGAAAACGAACGAAAGGCTCGGCATGCTGCGGCTCAGCGTCTACGCAGACAAGCACCACCAGAGCTTTGCCCCAACCAACATCATTCACCACTTGGAGATGCGGTCAATTTTTTTTCAGAATTTCTTCCGAATATTTTGTTATTTCTTCACTTCACCCCTCTGCCGCTGCCCGACAACTCGGTGGGGCGATGGACTAAAAGCAAAGCTGCGGGCCGCGAGGTCCAATCACGAGTTTCAAACCAGGTGGATTTTGGCACCGACGTGCGTAACATCGTAGCAGTATGCCATGTGGTCTGTAACTAGTCTATGATTGGACCCAGTGCCCGCAGCTCTCGCATTTTGTCCATCGTAGGGCTAGACGAAAAGAAAAAGGAGAACTGGAGGGAAGACGAAGCCGGCGCTTGCGGGCAGGGGCAAAGGACAGGCTGATCCCCCTGTGGGAGCTCCTTGTCTTGGTTAGGGTCGACGCTCATTTGAGCCCCTAGAAGAGTTAGGTTTTACGACTTTTAGCAGTTGTTGACATCTGGAGTCAACATCGACTGTAGTAGTTTCCATTTTCGTCTTGACAAAAGTTTATACGGCGCCATCGTCCAGCCAATCCGAAGAGAGGGCATGCGGTCCTTTCCACCCCTTCTCTTTTTTCTAGTATTAATTTTCAACAAAACTGATCCCTTTCACTCTGTCAAAATTTCTTTCTTTTTTTTTTTTTTCTGTGTGCTTTTTGCAGCTTTGAGGACACGCACCAAAACTAAAGAGCCACGCTGAACGTTCTCTGGTAGGGATGCATAGTTCCCCCTGCTGGAGCAGTTTTGTAGCCTGCGCTTTTCTAAAATGGCAAATAGAGTGTGTCGGCTCGCCATGTAAGGTGGAACAATGCAAGAAGACAGCTGTGAACTGCCTCTTTCAAGATTGTTTGCTTTTTGGCAGGCAGAACCAAGCAGGATGATTCTTGTGATGGAAAGTGCAGAAAGAAAGCAGAACAAACTTGATTGGGGGCCCCCGGGGGGGCAGCAGCATGCTCGAAGACTACAGCGGGAGTGGGTGAAGGTGTTGTGCGTGTGGCATGTTGATACGCGAGAAGTTGTTGAGGACGAGGCTCTGACCGAGGCCTCATTTCGGCCTCTAAGTTTGTGTACGTCTGAATGACAGTATAACAGAAAAAGGTACACCAATTAGGAATCCAAGACACTAGAACTCCTCCACCTCATCCGGAGGCACAGCATTGAGCCATCCACTTAATTTCACTGTTCAGATCCAGGTTTGCATCCATATGCACTAGGGATAACGCGAACCACTGTAGGTCCGAATTCGAAAGGTTTCAATATTTTCTAACCATATCGAGGTTCGAATTCGAAAAGTTTGTAACTTTCGAACACCGTAGAGTTTCGAATTCTAAAAGTTTGAAGCTTACATCGTATTTAAAAGTTTGGGTTTGAATATTTCGAATATGTTTTTACTTGAGGTTTGAGAAATTCGAAGATTTCAAACATTCCTAACTTGAATTTCGAGAGATTAGAAAATTTTATTTCTTGAAATCTGAAGTTCAAAAATTCGAAGATTTCGAATTTATTTAAATCTGAAATTCGAAAATTCCAATTTTTTTAAAATCTGAAATTAAAAAAAATATTTAAACGTTTCGCATTCTTACAGACGAAGTTTGAAAAATTAGAAGATTTCGATTTTCTTTCTACATGAAGCTTGATTCTCTTTTAGGGCTCAATTAAAAAAAAAAACTTCGAAGATTTCAAATTTCTTTCAAGTCCAAGTTCGCGGTTCGAAGTCCGGTTTTCATGTTCCTCCACAGTTTCAGTGTCAAATAACATTTTCACGCCTCACTGGTTTTCACGAAATCAGGTTTAGAAAAGTTTGAGAGTGATATTAAGACTGCGCGCAAGTTGGTCAGGCAATTAAATGAGACGATTTGCAGTGTCCCGTATGTGCTGGAATATTTGCCAGTGCAGAGTGACGTGCGACCATAGATCAGTAATTGTGACCGCCAGCCTGGGGGGTCTTGCATCGCAGAGTGACGTGCATCACGCAGTGGTGATCACACGAACACGCTGTTTTACGATACTCATCCAGTTCAAAACGGCCAGGGTCGGGCAGGAGGTTGAGGCTCAGGAAAACCTTGAAGTGACCTGGCAAACTACCTCCCTAACCAGGGGCGGATGCAGGAATTTTCTAAGGGGGGTCAGGTGTTGGTCAGCATACTATATGTTTAGGAACCCCCTCCCCCTCTTCTTCATTTTAGGCCCTAAATTTTACACATGCAGAAATCAAGAGGGGGTCAGGACATCTGGACCCCCCCCCCTCCTATATCTGCCCCTGCTCCTAACCCCCTTGCATGCTGATAGTAATCCGATCGAACGCAGCCCGAGTCACGCTGGCATTAAGTAAGTTTACTTTGCAATTGTCCGGGAGGTTTATTTTCCGGGACGGAGGAAACGCCGAGCTAAAAGCACAGAAGCCGACACAACTCGAGGTCGAGGAGCATTCTACCATACCAGTGGCGTAAATCCCACCCCCTATCGATAGTGCCAGAGTTGATGCAATGAAGATCCTTTATCTGTCTCCTTCTCTGCTGCTTCGTGTCCTTCCCAGCCAAAAGAAAACTGACAAAATGACCCCCATTTTGATGTCACCACAACAGTGACCTCGAAATGGAAGCCACTTTTGAGCCAGTGTGGGCAAGCAAACAAAATCGCTCTAAGCTCCAAATGTAGCTTGCTCGTAAATATTACGTTAATGTAATTTCTTCAGAGGGAGTGTACAACTTTTGATGTGTGGCCTTTCAAGGTAGGTCTGAAGTCTTTTTGAAAAGGCGGTGTCCCTTTAAAGGGGTACTGAGAGTAAATTCTAGCACCTAGCTTAATGTCTAAATGTCAATTACATTCTGGCCACACCACAGAGACACCAATTTTTAATGCGAAAGTATTAACTGTCCCATGGAGCGAACCAGCATTATCAGCTTTTAAAGCTGCGTCAACGGCACCTAAACTCCTTTGTCCCAATGGAGCGAAACCTGTCGTTTGTAGCAGCAACCTGATGGATAGGGTCCCAATGGCTGGCGCATGTCATAGTTTCAAGGAACAAGGGTCCCATTGGCTCTCGCGTGGCGTAGTTCCAGGAACGCCACCAGAGAAGCCCTCTCCATGGCGGCACAGCAGCCCGGCCGTCGTAAGACGGCTGGCCGCCGCGCCAGAAGAGCCCGCACGGGCAGACTCGAACTGGCTGCATGGCCGAGCTCAGTGCGGCGCGGCCACTTCACAAGAGTGCGCTCTTGGCCGTTGGGAGGCGCAAGCGGATCGTGATTCAAAGCATCTCAGGCGGCAGGAGGATGAGGCCCTCTGACGATGCGAGGCGGAATCAATACGTCGCAGGCGACATGCTTTTCCATTCACAACTCATAAGAAGTATTAAGGGTCCTCGGACTTTTAGAGTGCAGCTCTTAGGCACCCGTTCCGGCTTGAGCAGGCGTCGCCGTCGGCGTAACCACACACGTTACATTATGGTAACAATGCAAGCGGGCGTTACCGCGCATTGCATTTTGGGAATCCCCGCTACATTTAGCAGAAACATTTGTGCTAAATATAGAGGGAAAATTTTTACTAAATATCCTACAAAATTTAGTGGGAAAATTTAATCGCTAAATTTAGAGGGAAACACTCCGATAAATTTAGAGGGAAAATTTTTACTAAATATCCTACAAAATTTAGGGGGAAATTTAATCGCTAAATTTAGCGTTGAAACACTCCGATAAATTTAGCGGAAAACTTTCCTCACTAAATTTAGCGGAATTAGAGCACAGCTTTTAGGCACCAGTTTCCGGCTTGGTCGCCGTCAGCGTAATCCCATGCGTTGCATTATGGAAATAATGCTAGCGGGTGTAACTCGCGTTGCATTATGGAAAAATTAGATATTTTTTTTAGAATTAATAATTTATTAATTTAGTTAAGTAATCTAATAATTAAATAATTTATAATAAAATTATAATTAAAATCTATATTCTTTTAAAGCGGCAGTGCAATGATCTTAATGTTGAAATAACTGCCCGTTTGCATTTTTTATATTGTTTATGCAAGCCCAAGTGACCAAAAACGTATCCCCTTTCCCCGAAAAACTGCTATTCTGGTGCGTAATCACAAAGCAAAAACGAACTATTTGCCGATCTGCAGCCGCCTTTCGGGTTACAGGAACTAAAATGACGGCGTCTCTGAGGAATATGCGGAAGTCAAAAACCTGTCCCCCTCCACTGCTACACTCGCCGTCAGCCCCGTGGCGAAACGTCCTTTGTGTCGATCGCTTCGCCGCGACCTTCGATGAAGCTAATCCTTTATAAGTCGGCAATCGCGGAGGAAGCGGCTGGTCTCTGAAGAGAGGACCCAAGGGGAAGCTACGTGAATCCCCAGAGTACGTCACTTGAAAGGCGACGTGGAGAGTTCAGGGGCACTTTGACCTTCGATTTGTTTCATTTCTTTTAAATAAGAACTAGCGCTCGCAAGAAAATACGGTTTTCTGCTTTTCGTTTTATAGGTGACGAAGATTAATTTCCGCAGTTAATTGGCCAAAGTCTGAAAATTGTTGCACAGCCCCTTCAAAGGGAGGCAATAAAGCCAGTGGAAATAGTTCTCCGCCTTTGTCAGCCACAGCAGTTGTTGCCAATATCTTAAAACATGTGGACCAATGACACTGCAAACTGTAAACGCACCAGCTGCAGTAGTTCTAGATGTGACACTCACATTTGGCTGTGACCAAAGGGGGCTGTCAACTGGTAGCGGCTCTGTGGCGAATACGTCCAGAATTGCTCCAGAAATCCAACCATTGCTAAAAGAAAAAAAAAACTGTCAGCAGGCACACCCTAGCTGTATGAATTCTAACAACTGCTTTTCATAATTTGACGACGAGCAACCCATTTCTAATTGAAATGTGCCAGCTGAAGCAAACTTTTTAAAAATGTTATTAGTCGATTTTTGGTAATTAATTTTCAAATTACAGTAAACTCTCATTTGAGCGAACTGCAGGGGACACAAGGAAATAGTTTGATTAACTGAAATTTCACTAATATGAATATATTCACTAGAATATGGAAGAGCATAGCGCACAGCATACATCAAGTCAAAAGTGTGAAATGCAATTGATGGAGTAATGTACATCGATATATACAATGTGCAAAACAGTTAAATTGCTGCCTTTCTCATCCTGAAAAAAAATCTGTCATTTCCATTTGCACCAGTGCTCTTAAAGGGGCACTGACACCCCAAGGGTCATATTTTTTTTATTGTCTAAAACAATGCAAATTGTCATACCATGCAAAAAAATACCGCACCGCGAAAAACATTTTATTCACGCGCACGCACGCCTTTTTCTTTTTGTTGTTTTTCTCTCCCGCTCTTCGCCTCCTCGCTTTTTTTGATTCGAGACGTCAAAAATCATAAAATTTAGAAGCTTTGTAGGCGACATTCCTATAACATTTAATAACGGCAATCGTAAAACATGAACGCACTACGGCCCTTCTTCTTGAAATACCAAAGATCAGAATTCGGTGCGATGTCGACTCCTGGATTTGTATTCTCCCTCGAAAAACATGCCGCCTGGGCAGGCGGCACCGCTCGCACGGAATAAAACCGCTTTGTCTTGGTCCGCCGGCGCCCTTATCCCCGCTCCCACCTCGCTTCGGGTTGCGGTGGCTACAGCACGGAGTCGTGAAAGAAAGTCGACTCGCAGGACTCCGCAATATTTGACATGAACGCACCGGCGTGGATCACGCGGGAACTTCGAATTCGGCATATAAAAATAGTTTGTCTACTTCACAAATACTGAATTCCCAAATTTCGAATTTTGAAAGTAATGTCTTGGCATCGTTTTCAATCGTTTCGGATAATAAAAAAATTTATTTGTGTGAGTGCCCCTTTAAATCACATGAACTAACAAAGCTGTCCAAAGAGTCTATGTTTTTTGCACTTCCTCTGACACAGCTTGTTGCGGTGACAAAGCCATACTGCAACGGCATCGTCCACTGGCTTGAAATATCCCGTGCAGGGTCGTTTCCTGTTGGGATTGAACACAGTTTCTCCTTCAAGCTTCGACTTCTGCTTCACTATCATTGACAACATCGATAGTGAAATCCCATAGTCCTTCGCAACGTCCACTTGCCTTTGACCGTTGTCCAGACGCTGAAGGATTTTGAGCTTGTCTGATTGATACAACCGCTTCCGTGTCATTGTACTCATTACAAAATTGGGCGCACAAACTGCCGTCCTGCCGTTGTTACCCATAACTAAGATGGTCGAACGGAACCGCTTTGCCTCGGCAGCACTATAAACACCAGCAATGATACGCCGCCGTTGCCGAGGCGGTGGCGGAGGGGCGGCGGGCATCGGCTACGCCAGCATAGCAGAGCACAAAACTTCACTGAACTGATTGCAAAAATAATTCTGGGTCCACCGATCAACTTAGTCGAACTGAAATATTCGCTATTCCAAAATTCGTTTTTCGTTTAACAGAAACATTTTTGCATACAATGCATAGAAAAACCGCAGGGTATTTTTTAAAAGTTTGTTATTCTTAAATATTTGTTAAACCGACGTTCGGTCAAGTGAGAGTTTACTGTATCACTTTACACTTTCTACCCGACAAGCGCTGGAGCGGATAATGTTATCCCAAAGGAATCATCTTTTAATGCAAAAGCATTAACTGTCTCATGGAGCGAGCCAAAGTCATCAGCTTTGAAGCCGTGCCAAAGCGACGCCAAACGGCATCTAAATTCTCCTTTCGCAATGGAGCGAAGTGAAGCAGCGATCTGAAGCCTCCCAGCTTTGAAGTCGCACAAAAAGCCACGCGAAACAGCAGCGAAATGCATCTCTCCAAAAGTGAAGCCGAAATCTGATGGATAGGCCCCTATTGGCTGGTGCGCATCATAGTTTCAGAAAATGAGGCTCCCAGTGGCCGCCGCACATCAGTTTCAACGAGCGCCATTCCCATGGCGCTGCGGGCCCGCGACCCGGTAAAAGGACTCTGCTGGTGTTTGATAAGCTGCCTTCGCCAGCCTCTGCATCACCTTCTGCGGCGTCAGCTGTTTTAGCGCCACTCAGGGTGTCTACCAAATTGTTTTCGAAAAATTCCCTGACTTTTATAGGTTTTCCCTGACTATTTTAATTGAATTTCCTGACCCACAACTACCGACACCAAAATGAAGTTATTATAGACAGACACTATTTACAATGCAGAATATTTTATTTAAGTTAGATAAAGCAACTACCTTCACTCTTGAAGATGTTTATAACACAGCATTGACCAGGGTTTACTGTTTCAAGGAGTTTGGTCCCAGTACCTGATCAGTACATTCATTTGTTCTCTCAGAGTTACTTTGTTCAGTGACTCATCAAAAGCAACCACCAGATATGGCACGCTAGAGAGGCTTGCTAGCAACTTATCCTGAAAGTATGGGCCGACACCATGACATATGATATATCCCACTTTCTTTCCAAACTGCATTTTTTTGGCGGTTTCACACGAGGGGAACATCAACGGCAACAGCGATGCAGACGCTGCCGCTGAACGGAAAGATCCATGAGTAATTATAGTGTTCCAGCACAACATAATCTCGGCCTTTGAGACATCCTTCTTCAATAAAAAGCCACCTACCGGGGTCCATATCACATGAACGAATGACATTTTAGAGAACATCGACATTTGAGCGAACGGGGGCACGCGTTAACCCATCCGCCGCGCTGCGCTTACGCCGCTTCGCGGCGACAGTCTGTGGCGGCTCATTACAAAAATGTTAACCCATTTGGCCCACCCGAAACGCCGCTTCGCGGCGTCCGACTGTTCGCTAAAGTGTCATTCAGTGAAATGTGGGCGTTCGCTCAAACGTCATTCGATCAAGTGAGTGCCTCCCCTCTCTCTACCCTCTACCTCCGGACAAAACGCCCATTCCGGTCGCGGAAGGCAAGTCCACATTTGTCACAGTCTTGAAAAATACGATTGGGCTCTGGGAAACGCTTTGCAGATATTTCATAGCAGCTTGATGTTTCTTACCCTCAACTTGAGTAGTAATCGCCCTATTCCCCATGTTGCTCAGGGAGAGCTTCTTGCAGCACATTGAGCAGTGCGCACTATTTAGATCATATGGAACGGGCCTAATGATAATGATAATGATAATATTTATTTGCACTCAGAAAGAGATGCCGGTGAGAGCAGAAAGACCGAGGGTCCATGCCAGAGGCCTGCAGCACCAAAAGGAAAACAAAAAACAAAAAAAAGGGAAAAGAAGGAGGATTGGGAAATCCCTATAGTGAGTCGTGGCCGACACCGCGGAAGCCCCAAACCCAGCCAGCGGTGCAGGCGCCCCACTGCACCCTACAGTCAGTGGCCACGTAGGGCGCTCTGCAACACCAACCTGCTCGATGGTCCGCAGCCTCCGCCACAATCCACCCCAGGGCAAACCGGGATGCTACATTACACTTTCGGTTCATTCAGCACGCAGGTGTCTGGCGATGGCACTGCAGAACGTCCTACATTCATCCTTATTTGTGGGGAGATTGTCCGTCAGTTCACAGGGCAGTGAGCGCCATAGGTCTACTGACCGCACCAGGAAAGAGCCTCTATGACGCTCTGTGCGAGATAGAAGGGGCTGTAGGGTCCCTGTACGGGTTTTCCGCACTTGCAAAAGAGGCAGCGATTTTTCGTCAAATTGGAGAACGAGAGCCAGGAGTTGCATCGAGGAGACTTTGCGACGAGTGGACAATGGGGTCCAGTGAACCGCGCGCAGCAGTTGGGCTGTTCCGATATCCCGATAAGGGGGTACCAGCGGGGACTGCTGGCGAAGGCTGGCGTATGCTGCTCGTCGCTGAACACTCTCCAGAGCAGCTACTAAGTGTACTTGCGCAGGATCCCAAATAGAACTGCAATACTCTAGGTGGGGGAGCACCAGTGCAGTGAAGAGGTGTTTCAGAGTTTGTGGGCCCATTCCCCTGGATACCCGCAGAGCAAAGCCGAGCATCCTTCGGGCTTTGGATAGAACACTGCTGATATGGTTAGTGAAGCGCAACTTGCTGTCAAGGGTTACACCAAGCAGCCTTATGGCAGCAACCCGACGCAAGGGGTCCCGGCAAGGGTGGGAGCTTGGTGGGAAGGCTGCTGCTGATGGTGGTGAACAAGCATTGAGGTACACTTTGCCTCGTTCAGAGGCAAGCGGTTCATGCGAGACCACCGGACGACAGCGTTGAGGTCTTCTTGCAGGCGTGGGTAGTCAACGCTGGGACGAGCTACCGGCATAATCAGGGTCAAATCGTCGGCGTAGAGCAGGGGTTTGGAGACCAGGTTGACGGTGATGTCATTTATAAAGATGTTGAAAAAGGTTGGTCCCAAAACACTGCCCTGTGGTATGCCCGAGAGTACATCAGACCAGGTGGAGGAAGCTCCGTGATAGACAACCCGTTGGCGACGACCACTCAGAAAGTTGGACATCCAGTCAAAACAGCTTCCTGTAAATCCTAGGCGTCGGATTTTCTGAAGGAGTAGGCTATGGTCTACCTTGTCGAAAGCCTGTTTGAAATCTAGCTGGACAACTTCGCAGGGGATTCTGCCATCCAAGCTATTGCTGAGTGTGTTGACAGCGGTGGCGAGAGCGAGTTCACAACTGCGGTTCTTACGAAAACCGAATTGGTGTGGTGATAGTAGTTCTTCGGACTCCAGATAGTCAAGGATTTTGGCATTGAGAATACGCTCCATTGTGCGGCAGATTATGGATGTGGAAGATATTGGTCGATAAGAGGACACAGTAGAGAGTGGTACACTGCTGCCCTTGTGAATTGGAGTGACGTGTGCCGTCTTCCATTGTCGTGGGACGGAGCCGCTAGAAAGAAGGCTTCCGAACATTCTAGTAAGGACAGGACAAATCGAGGTGGAGCAGGCACTAAGGAGCGCCAGGTGAAGTCCATCAGGCCCAGCGCACTGTGTGGGCTTGATCCGAAGTAATGCCCTCATGGTGTCGTCTTCCGTGATGGTAGGTGTGGTAAAGGAAGGAGATCCAGGAACTGTGTTGAACGTTGCATACTTTAAGCAGTCTTGTGGCAGTGTCCACGCAGAGGAAAAATGTTCGTTGAAAAGCTCAGCAATGTCATATGGGCTTTGTAAAATGTTGCCGTCACAAGTGAATTCGGGCATGGCGGACGATTTTCTTTGGCTGTTAATGTAGGCCCAGAACAGTTTGGGGGAGCGGGCAGCCTTTTCGGCAATTCTCTGCACATACTGTCGGTGTGAGAGGTGGACGAGTTTTTTCAATTCTTTTTGAGCTTGTCTAGCGAGGGCAAGGATCTCAGGGCGGCGCTGCACCTTGGCCTTCCGAAACAGTCGCTTCGTGCGATGGGAGAATCTGATAATTTCCTTAGTGATCCAGGGAGACCTACTGCAGCCAGAGACAGATCTCACAGGAACACAGTCACGCTGAATGGCGTCCATAAAGTCCAACCAAGTTTCATACCCAGTGTCTGGCGAGGGCTCGTCAAGGACCATGGACCAGGGGGCAAGGTGAACAAGTCTGTTCAGATGTGTCGTGTCAGTCGCAGAGAAATTTCGCACTTCCTTGGCATAACGACCGAACTTGGGCACAGAGAACACAGTCTTGAGGAGAATGGCACTATGGTCTGAACCACCAAGGCTGGGCTCCAAACAACATTCTGAAGTTAGTGCCATGTTGCTGACAAAAGCCAAGTCGAGGAAGGACTCCTTCTTTGCCGCAGAGGTATATGAAGGCTCACTGCACACCTGGGTATACCCAGAAGTCTCCATGATATCAAGCAGGAGGTCATCGGTTTGGTTCGAGGGGATGGGGGAGGTGAGGTCGGAGTAGTCAATGTGAGCATTGAAGTCACCAGAAATGCAAATGTTCGAGTACGCCTTGGGGTCGAGAGACTGAAGAGACTGATTAAGTAGCCCATAGCTTTCTGCTTGCTTGGTAGGTGGGCAATACACAGAGCCTAGCAGCGAGTTCGTGGACATATCCACGAACTCGCATTCGTGGATATGTCCGGTTGAGGTTGAAAGAGCACTTCCTCGAAAGCGACATAGTCACTTTCACATATCTCCGCTTCCGGAAAATAACACAATAAAAAGCCCTACCCAAAGCCGCGAAAGCCACAAACGCACCTGGCAGAGCGAAAACACCATATGTGACAAACGAATGGATCGCTAGGCGCGCGCCTCTCGGAGGGTAGATGAACGACGGCTGTTCTCTTCTGAGTGAGTGGTGACTCGCGCCACCTAGTATCGGCTAAAGTTACTGTTTCTCCTCGTAATAGAGCAACACCACCTGACTAGAGTCACGAACTAAACAAAATGGACGCTGCTAATCCGCTTCACTAGTAACTGTGAGTAACTCTTTAGCCGCCATACTTCAGTGTTGCTACTCTAAAGTGTAGCTTATTTAGTGGTTTTAGAGTGTACTAAACACGACGAGCCGCCAGCTTCGCACATGCCTGCGTGTGAAGCGCAGCGCGTGGAAAGTTCACGTGGCGGCGCTGCGGCCGTACCCGCCCGTCTGCGCCCGACAGCTTGGGCGGGTCGCATCGCGCCTAGGGGTCGCGACGCCGCACTTGCCTGCGGTCGTGGCTACGCCTGCCCGTGCCTGGCGCTTCTAGCATGAGCGGGCGAGCATGGGATAAATTCCCTGACTCTGCAATCTTTTTGGAAATTTCCCTGACAATTCCCTGACTTTTCCAGGTGTCTTAAAGGGCAACTCCGCTTCATTTTTGATATTTAGAAAACTATGCAGGCCTCTTCAGTATCATATAGGAAGACCACATGTCAAATATTACGATCTAATTCCGTCTATATCTTTAATAAACTGGCCAGCAAACTTTCAAATGAGCCAAGTCGCCGAAATCTGCCAACTCTAGCGTGCGACGTGAGGCGCAATTGTCAGCGCAGTCAATGCGACGGAGTTGGAGCGGCCAACGTTGAACCACTACGCCAGAGGCATGACTACGTCATTCTCACGTTTTGTTTGTTTTTACTTCTCAGAGCGAAATTGAACGATGACGTCATGAGTTTCTCCTCCCGGTGTTGGCTCTACGGCGTCCACGTGATCACCGTAACGCGGATGCGCTAGTTTGCGCTGCCCTGCGCGTTTATCGCATGTCCGGTTTCACCGCTCCCCCTCTCCTCTTTCGTCTTCTCCCCTTCCCCCTCTCCCCCGGGCCATCACTGTCCACGCCATGCGAAGCGACCTGCCCGCGTCGCGTGTCCTGTACCTCGCCCCCACGAACGTCACAAGACCACGTGGTTCGACGTGACGTGGCCATGATTCTGATGACACGAGACCAATGTTGCCTGACGCAACCGAAGTTTCGGTTTCGGTATCAGCTGATGTTTAAATTAAGAATACACAAATAATATTCCACATTTCGCGAATCCGAAGACGTAGAGCTGTTCAGTAGTGCTTTGTGAAATGGAATCACATGTAAGCCTAAATTTTTCGGAATTGAGCGGAGTTGCTTTTTAAAATTCCCTGACAATTCCCGGTTTTCCCGGTCGGTAGACACCCTGCACTGGAGTGCTATCACTGCGGCCTATAAAAGCCGCTACTCTCGTCAATAAACCTTATTGCATGTTGAACCCGTTGCGAGCACATCTCTCACTGGTAGTTCAAGAACACAAACATGGTGACAGAAGTGGGATGCAAGGTTCCCACGGCTACACGTCTACATCAGGACTGACGGAGGAAGTCGGACGACAAGCCCGAAAGCAAGGACTCTGCAAGCCCAGCCGGTATTTTTATTTATTCATACTGTTGGCCTACAGTCCGTTACAGAAGTGGGATATTGGTAAAACAACCAATTTTTAATGCACAATTCCACAAACAATACATTTCATGATCGTTTGAGTACACGAATGCATTCAAAATATAGGCAAACAAAAAAACAGGAAACACATACAAAAAAAAAAAAAAGGCTTTATTTCAAATTGTTTTACCCGAACTCCTTCAGCTCTGCCACACCCAACGACTGGCCGGCGTGGAAACAGCGATTTCTTCGCTTTCGTACAGCGTCCGGACTAGATGGGAAGTCAGAAGGGAGTCAAGTTGATGCTTTGGTCTACCTAATGAAGCCACAAGTCGAAGACATCTTTAAAACCTTTAACTTGGAACCGGAAAATCAAAGGAAGTTTGAGGCCGTAATGCACCAGTACGAAACCTACTTTGTTCCTCGTCGAATTGTGATCTACGAAAGGGTCAAATTCAGCAGTCAAGCGCAACAAGACGGCGAATCCGTCGAGGATTTTGTTAATGCACCGCATTCTCTTGTGTCTACTTGCAACTACGGGGAGCTAAGAGAAGATTTAGTTTGAGATTGTCTCATGGTTGGTCTTCAGGACTCCAAGACTTCCAAGAGCTTTGCAACTCAATCCGGACTTGAAGCTGCAAAAGCGCTATTGGTGGCATGGTAGAACAAAAACGTCAACCAGCAGCAGGCGGAGATCCACCGCGGGCAAGGACAGGAAGTAAATCAAGTGCAGTCCAGGAAGAAAGGAAGTTAGAAGAACGTCTCTTCAACGGGTAGAGGAGACACTGCCCCCCTGTGCGGGTGGTGCGAAAAAAACAAACACAGTCGAGCGTCCTGTCCGGCAAAAGAAGCTGTCTGCATGAAATGCAACAAAAGATGACACTTCAAGGCTGCCTGTCAATCGGCCAAGAAAGTTAGAAATGTGATATGTCCTACCAAAGAACGAGGCTTCCTAGGGGTTGCATCCCACTCTTCCGCTTCAAAATGGGAGATTCCAGTACTCATTGAAACCTCGGAGGTCGTTTTCAAAATCGATACCGGCACCTATGCAACGGTCATTCTAGAGAAGCTCTTCACTCAAGTTTTTCCTACGATGAAACTTCAACCCTCAAGGCATCATCTTCAAGGGCCTGATGGTAAACTTCTCGCTATCTTGGGTATGGCACCACTGAACATGACAGTCGTGGGAGCAAGTAGCCGGGAAGAAGTGTACATTCTTCAGGAACTCCGAACTTCTCAGTTAAGTATATAGAAATCATGCTTATTAATTAAGGTGTTTTCTTTTGGTAGAAATGTCTACCTTTCCAGAGTTGCGTCGGCATTGTTTTTTTTAGCTTTCTATGGTGGTGTCAACGTTTTGAAGGGCGCATTCGCAAGGGCAGAGCGGCCGAGAGGTGGTAGCGGGTCCCCCGCGGTCGTTAGGAAACGTCTCGGGTTTCGGGAGTTTGCTCGGACAGATCCCGGGGACGGCCCGTTCTTGGAGCCGCTTGTGGCTGTTAACCGAGTGTGCCTGTATATAGAGGGTATCGCCGCTTAGTGTGAAATCGTCGCTTTTTGCCCGAAGCAATAATTTAGCGGTTGGCGCCAGCTAGACTGTGAAAATTGCAGAAAATGCCTCTACAAGGAATTTGGGTTTGGCGGTTGAAGCGCCAGAATGACAGCTCGCCGACCATTGGAGAACCGTGTACCACGTGTGAGTGGTGGAATTCGAAGAGATTGGTCGGTTCCTGAGGGGAAAGGAGGCCCCTACGGGCATGCAAAAGGAGTGTGGTGAGGATTTTGGGGGATTCGGACTTTGGATTAGATTGAGAGAAATTGGGGACTGGGGTCGAGACCTGAGACGAGGCAGGATGGTCTCCCAAGTTGGAACTTGTAACTAGAGTGTAAATAAATGCACATAGTTCTATTCAAGCAGTGAGTCGACCCATCATTCAGCGACGTTGGTGCCACCACGCTCCAGCCCATCGAGCGGATCCTGCCTCCCACACACCGGGAGGACCAACAACACAAACTTTAACTTTCTCTATTAGGAAAACCAGCGATAGAGAGGCTCGGCATACTGGCGCAAATCAAGAGTGTCAAGAAACAACACCCGCACTCTGATTTTCCTCAAGTGTTTAAGGGACTCGGCACGTTCAAAGAAGAATACGACCGCAAGCTGAACCAGGAAGCAAAGCCTTTCGCACTGATGTCCCCCAGAAGAGTCCCACTGCCTTGGTTTCAGAAGACCAGACACGAACTCGAGCGGATGCAATCATTAGACGTCATCTCTTCAGTCACCGAGCCCACAGTGTGGTGCGCACCTATGGTAGTATAGTCCCTAAACCTTCAGGTGCAGTCCGGATGTGCGTCGACTTCACGGAACTCAACAGACATGTGCAACGAGAATGGCATCCCATCCCGGCTGTAGAATACACGATCGGAATGCTACAAGGAGCCAGCACGTTCTCAAAACTCGACGCAAACTCAGGTTTCTGGCAAATACCGTTGAGCGAGGAAAGCAAGCAGTTCACGACCTTTATTACGCCGTTTGGACGATTTTATTTCAACAGACTTCCGTTTGGAATTTCATCGGCCCCAGAACACTTTCAAAGACGCATGGAGCAGGTTCTATCAGGACAGGAGGGCATCGTGTGCCACATGGACAATGTGCTCACCTATTTGGAGTGACGCAAGGGTAACATGACGAACGCCTTCGGGCAGCACACATTACTTTGAATCGTGGTAAGTGCGAGTTCAGTGTCACCACCATCTTGTTTTTGGGACACACAATCAGAAACAACGAAGTACGTCCAGATAAGCAAAAGCTTGCCGCAGTGACCCAAGCCGGTTGACGGCCGACACGGTGCAGGTGTACAAGTCTCCAGGCCTAGGATTACTTCGAGCCATTTTCCGCACTGCCGATGGGATCAGTACACTGTCGGTTTGCGGAAGTGTATTTATTAATTGATGAAATACACACAGCGTCCTTCGAGTCAAGGTGTGATATTTTTCCTACCCTCATGACCACAAGGCATGGCAAGCGGTAACGCTTCGTCCGTTCCGCAGTCTTGGCGGTAACGCGTTACGGCGTTACCGGTAACACGTTACTTATTTCAGTAACATATTAACATACTCGTTACTTTTTCAAAACAGTAATGGGGAACATATCTTACATTACTATTTCAACTAACATGTAACATAGTTACGTTGCTCGTTACTACTTCTTCCCGAGTCTTAAAGAAAATACACTTCAATTTTTTCCGTGTTTTTAAGTGTCAAGACATGTAAATTTTGTAGTTTTCTGTGTTTTTTTTTTTTTGTGAGCATTTAGGTGAAACTGTAAAATGAGATAAAAAATTATGTTCAGTTTCTGCACGAATATAATGTTTCTTGAAATGTGAGCTTACATGAAATATGAGCTGTACTGTCAAAACAGTAAAACAGAGTCAAATCATAATTAAAAAAAATTACACCATCTTCCCGAGGGGAACCATGGGGTGATGCGGAGCATCGTGTTGTTTCCGAGGAAAAGAGTCAGTTGCGGCGCGACGTCGAGAGATGGCGCCAGCGACTGCCCTAGCGTTACCCCCTACGCTAGCCTTCGTCGCGGCTGCGGCAGAGAAGCTTGGAACGCTCGCCGTTTATTTTTTTTCACACTTGAAGGAGGAGACTAGAGGAGGAGAGTTGCGCGTGCGGTGTGAGGAGAAGCGAACGCACGCGCAGTGCACGCAGCTGGTAGAGAGAGCGGCGGAGAGAGTAACGCGCAGCTGTTGGAGAGAGGGAAGGGAGGAGAGTTGCGCGTGCGTAGTGCGAGTGCGGACTACGACGCCGACGCCAGGCCGCAGGACATAGGCCCGAGCAAGAGATGCTCCGCATCTAAAAGGTAGTGTACGTTACTTTTTATCGGTAACGGTAGCGCATTCCTTTTATTTTGAGGTGACGTGGTCGGTAACGCATTCCTTTAATTCACAAGTAACGTATCTCGTTACTTTCTTTCGGTAACGCCTGCAATACTGCCGTTCTATCGCCGATCACCTTCCGCTTGCTAGCACAGGCGTAGCAAGCCGCCGCCAGCGCTTGGCCGGTACTTTGTGCGCGAACACCGTGGAAACAAAGTCCAGGTGGTATCGACCAGACGACAGTTCCCCTGCACATAAGCAATCCTTGGGACGGAGATTGAAATGGAAGCCACACTTGCCTTCAAGAAAGTGCTTGCCGCACAAACGGTCGTTTGCGCGAGGCAACCATTCTTTTTGATCCACGGATATTATCCACCTTCTGCGCCTTTCAGAGTCCGCCGAGAATTAGTGGAAACTCACTCCACACCTCCGCTACTTTTGCTGTACCTTTAGGTGCAATTAACGGCTACACAGCTTTGCGGCATGCTGAAATGCTATGACGCCCATGCGAAACGTGTGCCTTTCGGCCCACACCACCCGGCTCCGGCGCGATTGCAGCGCCGTTGCAGCTCTGTGATGTCAAGCCTACGTGTCGGTCTATAGTCGCTACAGCTCAGAAGCAGCAATAATCCCGTCGGAACTGATTTAAGCCTTTTTGGCAAGGGCTATAGTGAGTGGATACAGACACCGAATATATATTCACAAATCTGAGGTCTCTTGATCACTGTTAACCTCCTAGATGCCATACTGTCCTGCTGGCCTATGCACAAAATATGCAAGGTAGCGTGCTTAGCATAGTGTCACCTACAGTCACTAGCAGCTAAAGCTTCCACAAGCAGTGGTGGTAGTTCTAATCAGCATTCTCATCAAGATCAACAATTTTGTGCCAAAGGCCAAAAGCTTGTGTGGCACGGCAAACTGCAGAAAAACAACTCTCAGGTTGTGGGCTGTATGTTGTGCACCTGTTTTTTTTTTTTGTGTTCTCATTCTTTCCTAATTCAGTTTAATATGTCCCTAAGCCTGCACCTCACAAGGTACTTCAAGCAAAATGAAGCATTGCTTCCTTTTTATTTTTATTTAAGGAGTACATTGAGAGCAAGTCTGTTCCTCAAGTCACTGCCATGAGATTTAAAACCTCACTGCTATGTCTAAAAAACGTAGGAAAGAAGACTCCTTATAACAAGTTACCTAACTACTATAATCTAAGAACGATAGTAGAGATTCGTTAATCTTAAAAAAATAATGGTAAACAAATTAGATTAAATGTTCAGGGAGTAATCTGATAAACTGATGAAGGATATCTGGCACACCTCAGCAAAAGAATCAACATTAGCACTAGAAAATACAGCAGTAAGTTTCAAGAGATCATTTAAACCTTTTCTCTTCATGTTGCATAGGTAACAGTAATTATAATGCAATTAAATGCAAAGGTGCAAGCGAGCTGGACAAGAATGACTGAAAATAATCCCTGGAGAAGGGGAACAAGAGGGACAAAGGACAAACACAAATCTCAAACACAGCTGAGTGACTGGTAGGCGACCGAAAAAATCCGCTTGGTCCAGGTATTGAACCCGGGACCTCTCCATTACATGTGGAGCGCTCTACCAACTCAGCTAAGCTGGGGTTAGATGTCAGTAGAGCAAACAAGTTTTATCAGCTGATAAAACCCGTTTGCTCTACTGACGTCTAACCCCAGCTTAGATCAGTTGGTAGAGCGTCTCCACGTGTCATGGAGAGGTCCCGGGTTCGATACCCGGACCAGGCGGATTTTTCGGTCGCTCACCAGTCACCTAGCTGTGTTTGGAGATTTGTGTTTGTACTTTGTCCCTCTTGTTCCCCTCCAGGGATTATTTTCATCCTTCTTGTCCAGCTCGCTTGCACCTTTGCATTTAATTGCGTTATAATTATAACCATAAATTGCAAGCTTCACCCTTGTTGGTGTTAGACTGGGGGCAGCTGATAAAACCCAGTTTGCTCTACTGACGTCTAGCCCCTGCTTAGCTCAGTTGGTAGAGTGCTCCACCTGTAATGGAGAGGTCCCGGGTTCGATACCCGGTCCAGGCGGATTTTTCGGTCGCTCACGAGTCACCTAGCTGTGTTTGGAGATTTGCGTTTTCCTTTGTCCCTCTTGTTCCCCTTCTCTAGGGATTATTTTCATCAAAGCAACAGTGTTTTTCCAAAAAAATAACTAGAATGCAAGAATGAATCTTACTTCAAGGCTTCGATGATGCTTTCTTCACTGATGATGGTTCCGCGACCAATATTTATCAGTACCGGCTTCTAAAAACAAAATAAAAATTACATTTAACAAAAAAAAACAGCATATCAAACCCCACAATAATGTTATTGGCGAAGAGATCCAACTACAGGAGGCACTTTGCCCAGCTTGTGTGCCACACAGCTGAGTGTTTACCCAACACAAGGCCTGCAGACTGCATTCCTTACCTCATCTATTTCGATCGAGGAGACGGAGAGGTAAAGACACTAAATGAGCAACGCTTAGAGCATCTGCAGTCCGTTCCTCGATCTGCTAGTGGGTGCCGCCATCCTGATCCTTAGTGCAGAGCAGACGCAACTGTCGATAGTCCCAATTCAAAAATGCAACTTCCTCAGCTTTACGTGCAGTGTAAGGAAGCTCAGTTGATACTGATTTGCTTTGATGCAAACTGTGTTAACATTTCTGGAGGATGAAAAGCGCTTCCTGCAATTTCAGACAAAGCTTGAGAGAACCGGCCACCGTGATTTTAAGCACCAAGATGGCTGAAGGGTCATAACTTAAAGCGTAGCTTATTTAGTAGCTCTAGAAAGAAGGTCGGACACGAATGCTGCATCAGCGTTCGACTGGGACTCGTGTTCAATCAATGCTTCACTGATTGAGCAAGAGTACCGGCCGAACACTAACGCAGCGTTCAACCACATCGGCCAAGCGCTCCGATGAAAGTCGGTAAAAATGTGCTACATTTGTTTTGGAGAGTTTGGTTTTAAATAAACAATGTTAGTGAATTGGCTGTCAGAAATAGGTTTTATCAAAGATTTGACCAATTTTGGTAAGCTTCGAAAGTTGTAAATGGCTTCTTAGTGAAGCTTTTTCCATTGTTTAACTGCATGATGATAGAAGCGACACAAAAAGCATCATAAACTTGCAAAAATTAAAGTTCCTCAGACAACACCACAAAACAAAAAGAGCCCTTCATTTGGGCTATATACAAGATAACCTTGCGAATGAAGCATGAAAATGTTTAGCAAATATAGTTCTTGCTAAGGCTCACAATGCCATTAGAATCAATCCTAGAGGCTGCATCAGAGCCTCTTGCAGTGGAAGAGGGATATGACTGCAAAATTGCGATATGAATTCAATGCAATATAAAACGTACGAGTACCAAAATATGCAAACTAAACTGAGAAGGGAAGAAATTGAGCAAACCAAGTAAAAGAAGCACTGCTCTGTATAATATCACATAGAGACAAAAAAAAAAAACACAACAGAAAATGTTGTGTTTTTAGGGCTGAAAGTCATAACGTCACCCAAAATCTTTCTAGGCATGATATTGTGGCATTGGTGCAGTCCATTGACCAGAAAATCGGTAGTCGGAACAAAACGACAAATTCTGAAAATCGGGATTTCGAAGGTACTATCACGATCAATATGAGTGCGAACACCGCTCAGCGTGACCCGCGGTACTATCAGTGCCCCCTGGCGATTGCTCTTTGAAGCATAAGTGCACCTTGAGGTCGAGACATATCGTCTCTAGCGATCGCCGCACCACTCTGCACTTCCGGGTCGTCTGCTAGCAAAAAACGGTCGGCGAAACCGCGAAACTGTTCACCAATGACGAAACGCATTTTTCGCTAGCAATGTGCGCCAGCAGAAAAAAACTTGTATAAATATTTTTAGGGTCATCTTTTTTATTAGGACGTTCTAGTAGATTATTCCCATTACTCCGATAACAAGACCCGATACTTCGCCGACGCGTGCATAATATTGTTATCTGAGGTATCAAAACAATCAACTAAGAGTGCCTATTATTTTCTTCGCGCGAGTTTTGCGAGAGCAAAGGACCACCAATGCTCAGAGACAAGAAGTTAGCGCGGTGCGAGCGTGGGTGATACCCTTCATTATAAAAAAAACAGCGCGAATAAAACGACGATGGCGTAGAAGAAACACACGGGACGTCCTCGTCGTTTTTTTTTTTCGCGCTGTTTTTCATGATGAAGGATATCACCCACGCTCGCATCGCGCTAACTTCTTGCCTGTGCGTATTGGTGGTCCTTTGCTCTCGCAAAACTCACGTGAAGGAAATAATAGGCAGTCTTAGTTGATTGTTTTGATACCTCGATAACAATATGATGCATTCTTAGAGGCGTCGGCGAAGTGTCGGGTATTGTTATCGGAGTATTGGGAATAATCTACTAAAACGTCTTAATAAAAAAGATGACCCTAAAAATATTTATACAAGTTATTTCTGCTAGCGCACATTGCTAGCGAAAAATGCGCTTCGTCATTGGTGAACAGTTTAGCGGTTTTGCCGACCGTTTTTCGCTAGCAGACGACCCGGAAGTGCAGAGTGGTGCGGCGATCGCTAGAGACGATATGTCTCGACCGCAAGGTGCACTTATACACCTTTTCGTTTAGCCTCGTACCCGGCCACGTTGTCCCCATATCCGATATGGCCGATATGCGTTCCGAAAAAAAGCAAGAAATTGCAACCCGGAAAAGAAAATATATAGAAAGGACATAATCAAGAAGGAATGACGGTTGCAATTAAAATGTTAACATGTTCTACTGGCGAGGCGAGAGGAAAGCGATGTTTTCACGCATACCGGAAGGTCCAGAATTGAAGATGGCGGCGCCCACGTAGAAAAGGTGTATACTTCTAAGAGCAATCGGCAGGGTGCACTGATAGTACCGCGGGTCTCGCTGAGCGGTGTTCGCACTCATATTGATCGTGATAGTACATGTCAGGGGTGGCCAAGCTATGGCTGTTCGTGTGTTAAAGTGCGGCTCGCGCTTTCCCCCCCCAACCCCTACCCCTACTAACCCCCCCCCGCGTCCCTCCCGGTCACACACGCACTTCACAAAAAAGAGAAATGGAATGCATTTTGAATCGAAAGACAGGTTGCAGTTTGGTAGTCTTGTGCTACTGCTACCTTGCGTACAGTTGAACTGCTTTTGACTCGGATAAACCAAAAGTAGTTTGAGTTTCGTTTATTGCTCTAAACAGAAATTTGCTCTCCCCCCCCCCCCCCTGCAGCTCTTGGAAGTTTCGTGGTTTTGTTTGTGGCTCTTAGGCCGGGTCAGCCTGGCCACATCTGGTATATATGTATAGTCATTGGTGTGTTTCATTTCGAACATACAGGTCTCATGGAGGTTGCACATGTAGACCATGCTCAGAAGTCAAGGAGACATCATCTATGACATACCACTATTACCATAAGGTTTTTTCCCCACTGGTCAAAGTGGACGCTGTGTAAACACTCGGGTCTTGTAACAAAAAAGGGCAGTCTTGTCAAAATCACAGAGTTCAGAAATTCTTAAGATACCTATCAGATTGTGATTATTTGTGTTCAGAATGAATGGAAGCAAAGCTAATTAGTAAAGAGAAGGACCAGTATAAGATGACATTCAAATAAATTAAACTAACAGCATCATACAAGGACTGGTAGTAATTCTTTAATGTACTAGAGATCAATCAATCGTAAATTTTTCCTGATGCAATATTTTTTGTCAACCTTTGTGGGTTCCGATAACTCCTCATATTGTTAAGGTCTCAACAGATTAGGGGGTGACTAGGCTTTCTGGGTTGTACTTGCGTTCTTTATAGACAGCTTTTGTAGGAAAGCTTATTTTCTTGTCACCAAAGCTTCACATCCCAGTTTGAGTTAACTTTCCTGACCTGCAACAATTGTTTGTCCTCTTACCAGTGACAGCTGAAATTCAAATTGGTGGGGCCTTTTGCGCTAAGTCTAATTACTAGCAACGTTCGTCAGAATGCAAATTTTTAAATAATACTTGTGAGAAATAAGCGCTAATATCTTAGCACATAGATGGTACTGGTGTGCCACACTTCTGTTTCTGTCCTTATTTGTCTGGGGCAGAGGTTCTTGTGGATCGGAGAAGGTGATGAGAGACAATGTTCGTGGTGAGGGGATGGGAAAGGTATAGGTATGCTAATTATGACAATGATTTAATTATTGGATATAACTAAGGGCTAGTGTGAAGTAGACTTCTCTCATTGACATACAGACGTGAAAACTCACCCGATAATTGGAACGATTCTTCTCAATCTAAAAATATACAACTTTTATTGCTGGGCTTCACTGATGAGGCAAGGCTTCACGGGCTCCAAAGGGTCCGCGGACCCCTATTTGAGAACCACTGGTCTAGGGGTTTCAAGTATGACAAGATTTTGCCCAGTACCCTCCACCTTTACTCCTTAATCTGTCTTAAGTATCACTAATTGCCCTTTATGCAACTTCAGAGAAGGCACCAAAACCAAGTGGAAACGACATAAGGAAGAGAAGCAGGGAGCCGCCAGTTATACAAGTGTGCGGCGAAAATTAGCACGGCCGGGCAGCCGAATTGTGAAACAGAGAAAAGGGAAATAAATGCGTGCCATTGGTGCTGTGAATGGTCAGGCTGTGATGCTCTTGTGCCTGTTTTATGAAGTGGCAGCCTAATCTTCGTTTTAGTGGAAGTGTTGCAAGGTTGCTAATCATGAAGTGCGCTATATAAAGAATATCCCGCTAGAGGTAGCTTCCATCCTTTACTACAGCGGTTCTCAAACTTTTGGCCGTCATGGACCCCCTGACCCACTCGTGGGCCGTTCGGAGACCCACAATGCATTTTGCATAGACATCTTGTGGAATGGCATAAGAGACATTTTTTTTTTTTTAGAGCTTTCTTTTTTACTTGGCATAGGCCTCCATGAACACCCTCAAGGAGCCCTTGGGGTCTGCAGACAAGACTTTTGAACCGCTGCCTTAGAAAGTACTAGAAAACCCTAGTCTCCTGGCAAGCCCCTGGTGCCATTTACCTTGATACTGTGTACCAATAAACTCAAGTGTACCACAGATTACTGACCCATAGTCCTCTTCAAGTTTTGAAGTGCTGCCCACAAACTGCTGCCATTGTTGGATCAACAGTGCATAAACCATAGTCGGTGCAAGGAGCAGTACATATGTATGAATAAGAACTTGGCATTTTTATACCATAACAGCAAATAAAGACAATTGTGGCTCCCATGAAAATTGTGTTCACAACAAAGTTTACCAACAAAAGAATAAATCAAAATGTGTATTTCAAAAAATTCCATTCATTGCGAAGAAAACCCTCTTTTATGGATCAGTGGCATCTTTCTTTTTCTGGGGGGCAGTTTGAAGTGGCTGGGCTGCCCATAACCTAGGGCACGATGGGGGAGGGGGTAAAATGAATCCATCTATTATAGAGTCGGCTAGATTTCTGGAAAGAAGGGGAGGGAGAGGAGGGGGGGGGGGCTGAAGCACCATAAGCACCTCCTCTGACAATGCCACTGGTCTACATGATGAAGTGCTCACTGATCAGTATGATATTCTGATATTCTGCCAGACACTGGGTGTGTGCCTAAATCACAAAATAATCCTAAAAGCCTGACAAAGTAAAAATAAAAAAGAAAGAGCTTACCTTTCGGCAATTTTTGAGTACCTCACCATTCAACATACCAGTGGTGTTTGGTGTGCTTGGAAGGGGCATTCACAATGTAGTCGCTGTTCTTCAGCAACTCAGAGAGTTCACTGTGAATCCTGCAACATATATCAAGTGAACTCCCACTCTGCATAGAAACAACCAAAAAGATCTTCTATCAGAAATATCTAAAGATAAGTCAGACACTAGGCCATTGCTCGAGCTTCCCCTTCCACCACTCGTGGCAACCGCATAAAGGCACTCGGTTAACAGGGTCAGACTGGTCCGATCCGACAGGATCTGCATCATCAGCTTCCATCAATTTAGCGCTTGGTGTTTGGCACGATTGTATACTCTTTGCCACAAAGATTTGTTAAAATAGCCTAATACTGTTGTGTGCCTCTATGAAGTTGGATGAAAAGAGGATGCCTGTAGGGCTTTCTTTTGTGATGTCCCTGTTGACACAAACCTCAGAAAAAAAAAAAAATCATCTAAATGCATGCACATGTTTGAGAGTGAGGTACACATATCGTCCTCCTCTCCTTAACGCACACATGTGCGAGCCATGGAGAGGTACATGTGCTGTCCTACGCTCCTTATCATGCGCACATGTGTGTATGGTGGGACGAGGCACTCACTGAATCTGCCGCAGTCTTTACAACGCCTCGCAAGAGGAAGAAGCAGACCAAACAGGGAAATGAAAATGTGTGGAAATTTTATCTTAGTTACTTGCTATCACGTCTGTCACAAATTGAATTGGCGGAATGTAGCCTTTATAAAAGACAAGCAATGCTATCGCATTACAACAAAGTCTGCAGCAAAGCACCGCAGAAATACAGCCTTGTTTTTTAGAAGAAAAATGGTGGTGACTGAGAGAAGGCTCTGTCAAGCCATCTGGCACTCACTGCTCTGTATGACAGCACTAACATCATCGCACATTTCGTGCACCAACCTCTTAGACTTCCCGTAAATTGCCAGTATAATTCGTGTTTGCTTCTGTTTTCAGTACAAACAGCGTAACAAAATAGTGAAAAGAAAGCAACAGCAGCATGATTTCGATCTAGAGAAGAGGCACAGAGGAGACCATCGGTCATTAATCGCCACTGCCACCACTGCCGCATGAGTAGCGTTGTACAGCGGTACAGCACTTGTGGCGGCCTATGGTGACCAACGACTCAATTTCAGTGGAAGTGCTGCTGGCAGGACATTTTACTTGCAGCGACGGTGGTGTCAAGCTCAAGAACTTTACGCAGAAGTACGAGGTCATCATCAATTGTAAAGTGAAGGTGTGCAACAACTGCTTCTTTGGCTGCCATCTTGATGCAACTAGCTACAGTCTGCTGTATACCCGAGGCTATGGCCCCATAGTCTCAAGCAGACGTGTGCACTGCGACAGGCAGACAAAGGGGGGCAAAGCACTTTGCACGCAGCACACAATCCAAAACAGCGGGCACATGGAACCCGCAGAGCTGGACTTGTGTTTGGTGCAAGTACCGTACAAACAGTTGCAAGGAAAAAGGATTAGCAGAAGTGACCGATGAGCGGAGCAACAAAATCGCAACCCGCGGTGCTATTGTTCTCGATTGTGTCCATAAGGAGAGTGCCAGTCACGTTCCATGTTTCAAAGCAGGGATGGCCGGCAGAAAATTGAGGGATAAGATAGCTTCCGAAATGCGGGCTTTAGAATCGGCTGCTTTTTGCCGGCCACCCCTGTGTTGAGACATGGAACGTGACTGGCACTCTCACTATCGGCGCGCTCGGGAACAATAGCGCCGCATGTTGTGATTTTGCCACTACCGCCGTCAGTCACTTGTGCTTATCTGCTTTTGTTGCAGCTGTACATGCGATTTCTTTGCATATGAAAAGCTGTGACTTTGTGCTATACTAGAGTTATCTACTATATACCAATAGATGCAAGTACAAGCATGTGTCCCATCTCAACATATTTTAATAATTCACCTACCATTTACTCTTTCGATAATACACTTAATCCTAGCGCTACCTTTGTGTAAGTATCTGAATATATATGTCTTGGAAAGCTATTGTAGACTGCTAAAAATGTTAATTGCATATACAGTAAACTCTCACTTGAGTAAACTTCAAGGGACACAAGGAAATAGTTCACCTAAGGGGCAACACGGCTCCTTGAAACAAAAAAATGACAAAAAAATCACATTTTTGAAATTATGTTTTTTAATATCTACAGGCACTTTTGCATCTTTTCTCTAAGTATTATCACAAAATACGCCCTATTTATTTTGGGGTATTGATTTGAAGTATCTAAACGGAGATGCTTCCTCCGAAAAAAAGCAAATAAAATGGTACAATTTGACCGCCGGTAGCTCGAGAACAACGCGATGGAAGGGAGACATCTTGGTCTCATTTGAAAGCTCCGCTCCCGCTCTTTCTTCTCCCGCCATTCACGATGCTAGACGGCGATTGGCCGCCGAGAACGAAGCACAAATAAAAAACTAAATCTTGCCACGCGGTTGGCTGTTTCGGATCACGTGTGCAAATGGCGCTTTCTCATTGGCCGTTAGGGTTATGCAGCGTCTGCTCGTTGTTTCTGATCCGCCATCTTGTTTGATTCTTGTGCGCGTCTCTGACCATGCCGATCACAACAACAACTCCACGGAGAAAGTTTCACACAGCCCACAAGTTCGGAAAAAAACGAAAAAAGGGCCCGAGGAAGCTAATCCACGGCGCAGTTCAACTTCCCGCGAGCCTGAACGTCGACGACGAGGTGCGGGAGCCCGAACGCGAAGATGTCGCATCGACGGCGCCGTCGACATCCGTGACTTCAAGCGAGCGAGTGCGGCTCGACACGGTGATGCTCAGCGCTTCCGAGATCGACGAGAGAGAAAAAAAAGCCGAGGAAAAACTCAAAGAACTTTCGTCGACGTCCGCTACGACGCGGAAAGCTGCCCTGATGGCCGGCGTCTCGGGCGCCGATCAAGAAGCTCCCGTGAGTACAGAGAGTTTCATCGTCGTAAGCCTCGACGTCGTAAACTCGCTCCTTCAACTCGCGAAGTGTAAAGCTTGTTGCGGCGATGTCGAACTCATAAAATGCGATCGCGAGTATGGACTTGCAGTAAAACTCAAGCTATGTTGCAAGATCTGCGGGGATGTCGCATCCGAGTGGAGTTCGCCGCGGGTAGGAGGACCGAACAAGATCACCCCTTTCGAGATCAACGTTCGCGCGGCGTGCGCCATGCAGTCTACCGGCAATGGACAAACAGCCCTCAACGATATCTTTGCGGTATTAAACATATCGCATAGAGGCCTGCATAATAAGACATACCAGCGATATGTCAAGGAGAAGCTCAATCCTGCAACCAAGAGAGCTGCCTGCAAAATCTCCTCGGAGTGCGCGACGACCGTGAGCACCCTGTACAAGGAGCTGTCCTACGGAAGTATGAACAACATCGCAGTCTCCTATGACGGCAGTTGGAAGACAAGGGGCCACTGCTCACACATTGGAGTGGGGACAGTAATAGAGCTGTTCACTGGGCTTGTGCTGGACCAGGTTGTGCTCTCAAACTTTTGCCTAGCCTGCGAAAAAGGGCCAAAGGAGGGCACCGTGGGCTACAGCGACTGGAAGTCTTCCCACGAGGCTACGGGGAAGTGCCAGAAGAATACCAACAGCAAGGCTGGCCAAATGGAGGTTGAGGCTGCCCTCATTCTCTTTGCAAGGTCTTGGGAGCGGCACGGCTTACGTTACACCACGATGCTCTCAGATGGTGACAGCCGTTCATTCACAGCCCTCCAAGAGGCCAACGTCTATGGGTTTGTTCCCGTAGAGAAGGAAGACTGCGTTAATCACGTACAGAAAAGAATGGGGACAGCTTTGCGGAGCCTTGTGCAGAAGCAGAAGGGACAGAAGGGAGCAGCAGGCACCAGCCTTGGTGGCAAGGGGAGGCTCACAGCAGAGCTCATCACAAGACTGAGCTCATACTACGGATGGGCCCTCAAGTCTCACGAAGGCGACGTTGATGCCATGCACAATGCGGTCATGGCTACATATCACCATATCACCTCCAACGACATGAGGGCCAACCACCACTTGTGTCCTGCTGGAGAGCGATCGTGGTGTAAGCAGAACGCAGCCCAAGCGAGAGGGGAGCCTGCTCCTAAGCACCGCTACAACCTTCCTGATCACGTCTGCACAGCCCTTCTTCCTGTGTATGAACGCCTCGCTGACAAGAAGTTGCTGCAGCGATGCCAGAGAGGGAAAACGCAAAATGCTAATGAGAGTTTGCACTCTGTGATTTGGTCACTTGCCCCCAAGGACCAGAATGCTTCCCTCTTCACGGTCGAGGCAGCTGTCGCAGAGGCAACCCTACGGTTCAACGTAGGGAGCCAGCGGGCGTCAGCAGCTATCCTCAGGGAGCTGGACCTCCACCCCGGCATGAAGTGTGCCAAGCGAGGGGCTGAAAAGGATCATCGCCGGAGTGCCGCGTCGGACACCAAGCATGCCAGCCAGGATGGCATCCAGAGGGCCATGAAGAAGAGGCACACAGGCCAAATGCACACGGACTATGTTCCTGGTGGCTACTAAACCTCTACTTTGTAGATAGATAAAGAATTTTCGGAAAGTGCAGTAAAAATATGTCCCTGAACGTTTTTTGCTGTTTTCTCGAAATGAACTTTTTGCGCAGTTTGCTATTTTGCGGAAGCCGTATCTCGGCCTGTACATAACCGATCTTCCTAATTCTTTCTTTCTTTGGTAGGTGTATAAGTGGGGTATCCAATAAGGGGTCTAATTGCATCAACCTAGGCATCAGTATTTTTTGTTAGCACCTCCAATATAGATTGTAAAAATTAATTTATAAACTGAAAATTTCGAAATGCCGTAAAAATGTTATAAATAATCATGGAACCTTCATTTATACCTTATTGGATTCTGTAGACCTTCTAGTTTACAGAGATATATTCATTTTTGAGTTTCGTCATCAGACTTATTTGGAATCTCGCCCATAAAATGTTCAAATAAAATAGTTAATTTTATCAAAACTAACCAAGCTATTTTAAAACAAAGTGCATATTTGTCATCAGAATGGGAAGATGATTATGCTCTATAAATTTCATTTGGATTGGACCATAAATAAGAAAAAAAGCTCAAGAAACAGAGTTTCTCTTTAACTGGAAGTTCACTAGACTGAGTATATTCACTAGAACATGGAACAGCATAGGGAACAGCATACATCGAGTCAAAAGTGTGAAATGCGATTTATGAAGTCATGTACATCGATATGTACAAAGTGCATAACAGTTATGTTGCTGCCTTTCTCAACTTTAAAAAAAAAAAAATCAGTAATTTTTATAGTGGCACTTTTAAAGGGAAGCTACGGAGGTTCTTGAAAAAAATGAGTTAGAAGTGAATTCTAGTGTATATTTACCCCGTGAACCCCCAAATTTTGCAATGCCTGCTCGGGGTGAGTTTGCCGGGTGTAATTGGGTTCTACCCGAAGGCATCCGACCATAGATATCACCCTTGTAAGATGTAGGTATATAATGTCAAAACTCTTACATCTCAAATGACGACCGTGTCAGTTCCTCCAAACTTCTCCTCCTTCGTGCAAGTCCATGAACTGCCGTGCCGAACTGCTTCAATGTGCTTGCGACTGAAAAGCGCAAATAAGTAATGTAAACAAATAAGTAATGTAAATAACACGCACAAGTGAAGACATATGTCCATGGCCCTAAAGGCAGTCAGATAGAATGAAACAAGCTTCTATGGCACTGAACACTACCAAAGAAATCTGAAAGCATGCCCATAGAAAGCTTCACAGGCAAACAGAAGTGTGAAAGCTCAAATGAAGCTAATGACAGTGGTATAAACACACAAACTAGAAACCAAAGACTGTGTAACACTTAATGACAGGACTACAGAGCAGCACTACTGCAACACGGTCACCGGTGATATGAGCAGGAATGCGCGAGCCACAGTGATAAAAATTAACGCTGCGCCTCTGCCGACGAGACACAGTGTCTTAAATCGGCACACGATTCTCTCCCCTGTCGCCAGGGCGTGCCACCAACCTGGAGGCTGAGGCGGCTATCCTTTCATGAATGGTCATGTGCGCCGGCCTACAAAGCCACATAGTTTTACACGATTTTCGCATGGTTCTCGTATCGTTTCTAGCCGGTTTCGGCTTCTAGAAGTTCCTGGCAATGGTGAAGAAGTGCTTTGTGCCACGGTGCAATGCAGGATATGAGACGTGCACAGAGAAGCTATCCTGTTTTGCTACTCAACAAAAAGAGGACCGCCTGAATGTTTGCCATCACACGATCCTACGCAAAGACTGCCAGCTGGAGCTGACAGACTTCATCTGTGAGAGAAATTTCAAGTCGAAGTTTGTTACCAAATCGTGAAAAGCTGTCTACAAGGGCCACATTCTCATAAGTGTACTACAGAAAGTCGCTTCGCCAAAAGACGTAATGCCAACGAAGTTCTCGGACTGTACCAGCTACCTAACAAAGAAACAACAAAAAAATTATCTGCATGTTTGGCTACTTTGCCAAATACAATTAAATGTGGTAGCTTTACAGGAACATCATTAGAGAAAACAATTAGGAAAAGAAATGGTACGGTGATGAAATGGCTGTAATATGCCGTACACACATCAAGGACGACGTCAATAACGACATCTAGGATGACCTCAAGGATGACGTAGAGGACGACATCAAGAATGACGTCTACAGCGACCTCTAGAAAGGCATCTAGGAGGACGTCGAGGACGACGTTCTAGAGGAGGACATCAAGAACAATGTCAAGGACAACCTCAAGGACAACATCCTAGAAGAGGACATCAAGGACGACTTCTAGGGCAACGTCCTGGAGGACGACATCAACAAGGACGTCCTAAAGGACTAGACCAAAGACAACATCTAGGATGACCTCCAGAACGATGTCAAGGACGTCAGGTCACGTCACGTCAGCAACCGGCATTATGCGACCGGCATTTACGAGCTTACGCAACCGGAGTTTACGCTTCAGCCACGGGCGTTATGTGACCTTCGCTTAAGCCACCATCACTTCAGCCACGGGCGTTATGTGACCTTGATAATGCGACCTTGGGCGCGGTTTGGCCTATAAAGCTACCACTTTAAGAGGACCCGCTGGACTGTCAGTGCCCTCCATCTAGCAAACGGAACTGTGTTATGGCGATGGCAACTGTATCGAAGATATTTAAGTGTTAATATCTGCGCAACTTTGATCCCGATACGCAAAATATTTCCGAAAACCACACTTTGCTGAATTTGCAAAATACTGAGCCTGCAAAAATGAAGTAGTTAACAGTATGTGCAAGTGTGTTCCATGAACATATACTAGATATATCTCTTAAAAAGTAGGCCAATAACACGACTTATCTTTTTTTTTATTTTCAACAGTTGATGGTGCACTTGAATCTGAGGGCCTGCTGTGTATACACTCCAATGTTTACCATTCCACAACCCAGCATGTATGTGTTACTAGTTTCAAAAAGAAAGAAAGCATGTGCGTACACATACGAACGCTAAGAATGACACCGGCCAAAAATCCGTTATTTATTTATATAAACGGTTAATAGCCCCATATAACGTCAGTAATATTCGCCACAACTTAAAAAGTGCCATATTTAACTGTTGCGTTCAGTTCAGCAAGTGCAAAGCTCCGCTGCAGTTGCTAAGCGTTTCACTCTGCGCGTAGCAGACGGACGTCGTCAGCCTCGACGACCATGGCGCCATCCGGCGGTGCACATAAAAAAAGAGAACGAACGTTTGATGCTTTTGGAGACTGCAATAGTCCACCTCAGTCTTCCTACACTGTGGCGCGAGCGGTGACCAGGCAGTACAGACCACGCAGTCTAGTGGGCAGTTCCAGTGTTGGAATTTGTAGATGCACATCCTCCTCATATGATGCCTGATAGTGAGCACACACCTGAAGCATGCACCCGACTTGCACACTACCATGTGTGCGAGGAAGAGGGCGAAGAAATTTTGCACGGGTGTGCCTTCAGAAATTTTATCACCGCTGCTGCTGCTGCTGGCACATTGCTCGCCGTCTGCTGTCTACATGGTCTGTTCTGCCTGGTCATCACTCGTGCATTCCAGCTCATATTGTCGGTGACTGTACACTGCACAAAATATATTAAAAATGAATAGCTTATTCAAAAAACAGTTGACCAGCTTGACAGCACAGGCAATGGTGAAGTCACAGTTGACCTGAAACAACCGAGTGGCTGAGGAAGGAGGTAGTCATTAACCTAAAATAGATTGCCTTTCATGTTCCAGATACTCTCTAATGATTATCAGTGTATAAGTACTAATTCAAGGTATGCATCTCAGGAGACGAGAATGAAAATGGTTGGGACAGTTGCATCCACAAATAGTAGCTTAAACAAGACACTGCAAAAGAAGAATATGAATCCCTGGACTTTGAAGAAACTTGTTATATTATGTCTTTCTACAACAAAAGAGATATTACAATGGTCAAACGGTCAAATCTCCAAAATTGTGCCCAATTCTCTTCTTTAGCATGACATAATAGGACATGGATGGCATGAACCCTTCAGAAAAATACAGCAAAGTGGCACTGTACATACTTTCTTGTCCAATGACTCCAGCTCCCAAAATGCCCACAGTCAGGTCGGACAGCGTCCGGAATTGCAATGATGCCTGATCAAACCTGAAAAGAAAGAAGTGTTTCCATAATCAACAAAATGTTTCGTTCTAGCACCAGAGGAAAGACCCTTTTTTTTCCACTTTTTCATCTGAAGAGCACCAAATTATGCCGCACTCCATTCTCATAGACTCCAAAGACTGGGCTGGTTGAGGCCATGCATCTGTACGGCATTTGTATAGAACTTCGTACAAGTGCACGGTTGCGACATGGTTGCAAGTTCACAACAATATCAGAAACGGCTGGGTATTTGCATCTGCATGCAATTTGCCTATTGCCAACTTTGGGGTCACACTCTTTGCATCATCTCCTACTCGGTAAACAAGGCAAATGTGATGTCAAGTTCTGGAATCTTGCAATTCCTGTAGGCACAACCTTGTCTCTCTTATGAGTAAATCAAATAATTTCAAAGAAACCTACCCAGAGGTGGATTCGGCACTTAGCTGCTATAGGCACTTTTGTAAGTGGCAAAGCCTGCCCGCCTGCGTGCCTCTTTCCCTCCCTTAACCCCCATTAGGAGAATGTTCAAAACTAAAATTTAGTAAGTATATATGCCATAGACTGTGACCGGTGTGCAAAACAAGTGAAGTTGCCCATGTGTGTTTCAGAAATGCATGCATCAGAATTTTGATACACTGGAAGTATGGTTTCCAGTTTGCCGAAACCTGTCTTCCAAAGGCATACAGTTCTTTGAAACTGGCAGCAAGATGACTGTGAAGCTCACTCAAATAGTGAATGCCATAAACCGGTGTTATACATGACAGGTATCTGTGCTGCAATCCATTTTCTATGGCAATTTTTAAATGATTTGTGGCTCCCACGTGCTGTGTGCACAAAGTTAGCTGGAAAAGGGCCAGTGCAATTCTAGCCATCCTTCGAAATTTGCCACCCCACGAAATTTGCTGCCCCACAAATTTTGTTGCTCTAAGCGGCTGTCTACTATGTCCACTATGCCTAATCGTAAGTCTGCCCCTGAGCCTAGGTAATACTCCCCCAGCTAATTTTTACATACTAATAGCAGTGAAAGTAAAAGTACAAATCGTACAAATCGAGTTATCCAAACCAGTGCGGGGAATGAATTACATGATAACTTGCCCCACGCATAGCTATGCCTCTTTTGAAGATTACTTAACACTCACACGCCGTTGGAATGGCTGGGATCGATTGTAGCGCCCGATGTGGTTCATTGCAAGGTGAAATGGAACATAGTCGCAGTTTCCGTGGAAAGTACTGTTGAGAACGCAGTTTCCCGTGGAAAGTACTGTTGAGAACACTAACAAAATAGTCATGCAAAGAAACCTTCAATACCCTACCACTCTTTCTTTTTCTGAAGATCGTAGTAGCTGTAAAGGCCCCTCTCGATGTTGATGATTCCAGCAACAACATATTCCGCCATGAGTATTCCAAAGCAGGAGGCACGGGCTATGGTATATGTGGGTGGTGGCTACAGTGGGTGTCAGACAAAATGCATGTTAGTCTGCCGAATGACAATGCATAGCAGTGACCAATAAAAAAGACTAGTCATAATTACATCACCATACCTTATGGCGATCCAGATGAGGAAGGAGGTTGTCCACACCTGGAATAGAAAAATAGCAGAACTACTTCAAGATTTCAACTTGCAGAGATTGATGTTCACGTCCTGTAGAGCCATTGCTCAGCACACCAAAGTGGCTTTTTTTAAATTCATATACCGTAGAATGCCCTGCATCTGCCCATTTCACAATAAGCGCCATAAACAAATTTATAAGATCTGAGAAAATATGCACAGTACATTTATATGTAAAATTGATGACCGGACAAGTGCCCATCAGACATTTTTTTGCGATTATCTCTTAATTTTGAGTGGGTGCTTGCCTGATATTTTACGGTAATGACATTCTTTCTACTGTACTCAGCTTATGAAAGGAAAGCCCATGTTTCTATGCACTACCGCAAAATACCGCGCATCTGCCTATTCTAGACTAAGTGCCCATTCCCAAATTTGTAAGATCTGTGAAAATATGCACAGTACAATGAGATGCGAAAGTGATGACCGGACAAGCGCTCATCCCCCATTTTTTGGCGATTATCTCTAAATTTTGATAGGGCACTTGCCAGGTATTTTAGGGTAAGAGAAAACATGCCTCAGCATGAAACAACAAAGATATTACTTAGAATAGCCCGCAGAAATAAATATTGAGAACCAAACTGCCAAGCAAATTTATTCACTTATTTGTTTACAAAGGTCCTTAGGCTTCACAAAGAAACAGGAATGAATGTAATACAAAATAGTCAAGCAAGAAAATCAAATGGTAAGAAACAAAAGATGTACAGCATGCCCACAGAAGAAATACAAGATATACATGCATGACAGGTATATCTGTGAATAGGGAAATGCAAGAAAGAAGAAAAGAAAATGCATATGAGGGGCATTCCATGTTGATTTGAAATTTATGAGTTTACTGCGGATTCCGGCCACTTGGGGCTTGGTAGATATGTTCACCTTCTCAACAGGCCCCACTGGAGTCGAATGCACTAGCACCACCTGTGTGGGAGCCTTTCAGTGCCCTGCCAGAAGAACTCTTAGAAGTGCATTGCACCTGCACCTTGACAGCTGCTTTCAGCTTGTCAATGACCGCGAAAAGACATCCTCACAGGGGTTTTTACAGGTCCTCAGACAGGTGGTAATCGCTGGGGGTCCGGTTGGGCCAAACACATGCACAACTAAACGTACAACAGGTCGTTTGACGCATCAGAAACATGGCCGAACCTGACTAGGTGCCCTTCAATCACGGCCTCACGTGAATGCACACAATGCCGTGATCGGCCGGCGCCTGATGAGGTTCGGCCATCTTTCCGACATGTCATACAATCCGTCAGGCTCTTGATCGTGCATGTGTTCGGTCTGATCTGGCCCAGTGGTTATCACCAGTCCATGAAAAAGAACCCTACGAGGACGCCATTTTGCAGTCACTGACAAGCTGGAAGCAACAGTCGATGTGCAGCCTAGACCATGGGCTTGTCGTGAATTCCCACAGGTGCACAGATCTGTGGGCTGGCGCGTTTAGAGACTCCCGACACAGAACACGGCACTGCGCTCGGCGTTCTATATCTTGGTCATAGCCCGGCCACCAGACATAGCCTCTTGCAAAACTCTTCATCCTCACAACAGGGTGACCGCTGTGCAATAGGTCCAATGCTACTTACCGAAGAGATGGATGTGTGATCACACGACTGCCCCACAATTTACAACCATTGTAGGCAGACAGCTCGTCATGGCGACAGTAGATAGGCCTGAAATTCTCTGAAGGTTTCTCAGATGACCAGACAGGCAGAACCCAATGCAGTACAGGCGAAAGAACTCAATCTATTTTGGTCAACGCTGCCTCCTGTCTCATGTCGGTGGGCACCTCTAGAGCGAGCTTGATGAGGAGAATGTCAAGAAAGGTGGGTACTTCAAAGTCTCGGATCTTCTGAGGAAGATGGCTAAAAAGGTCAGCGTCCCCCATCTGTTTCCCAGGTTTGTAAATGAGCTCATAATCATACTGGGCTAGCATAAGGCTCCAGCACAGTAAGCGTAGAGACAGAACCTCAGGAATGGGTTTGCTGCGGTGTAGTAACCCAAAAAGAGGCTTGTGGTTCGTGAAAATCTTAAAGTGATGCCCATACAGGAACTGGTGAAACTTGTTCACACCAGCTACGACAGCCAACACCTCATATCTGTTTGCGAGCAGTTCCTTTCAGTTCGCGTCATTGTTCTTGATCCAAACGCCACGGGAAATTCTTTGCACGCCGATGACACATGGCTCATGACAAACCCCAAGCCATACGAAGAGGCGTCACAGGCCAAGATTAAGAGACAGTTGACGTCGTAATGGGCCAACACGGTGGATGATTGCAATAGAGCTATGGCTAGTCGGAAAGCTGCTGCTTTCTTTTGTCCCCATTTTTAAGGAGCACCTTGGTACAGCAAGCAATGAAGGGGTTCCAAGACGTGAGCTGCGCCCTTAAAAACAACGGCCTTAAAAGTGGTAAAAGTGAAGAAGTCTCAGGGAGGATTGCAACTGCTATTTACCTCATAGTTCAGGAGCGATCCGAATAGCTTGCACTTTTTTATCCGAGGGGCGAATGCCTTCCCGTCAATCTTGCATCCTAGGAAGGGCACTTCAGGCACTCTAAAACTACATTCGCTCTTGTTTATGCAAAGCCTGTCGTCATTGAATCTTTTCAGAACGGCCCGAAGATGCGACTTGTGTTCTTCATCGTTCTGACCGCCGATCACAATGTCGTCGAAAAATACTAAGACAACAGCAAGTCCCATGAGAAGCTCTTCCTTGTAGCGTTGGTCACTACATGAAAGTAGCGCTGGTCGCATGTGTCGCTACAGCTGTAGCGACACGAAGCTGCAGACGGGTGATTCGGAATATACCCCGATAAGTGTTGACTGTTTGAAGGTCTGCTGTAGCTTCGTACACTACTTTCTGATAATATGCTTGTTCCAGATCCAACTGTGAAAACTTTTGACAACCAGTCAGTTTTGAGAACAGCTGATCAGCAGTTGGCAATGGGTATGTTTCCCACCGGATAGCACGGCTTACTGTACACTTGTAATCTCAGCGCAGGTGAATGTTGCCACTCTTTCTGAGAATGGGCACGACAGGAGTTGCCCAAGAAAAATGGCTTACCGGTTCAAAAATCCCCTTTTCTACCAGTTTATCGATGGCTTCGCCTACCTTAGGCAGCAGGTGCAAAGGAATTTGGCAAGTCTTGAAAAACTTGGGTGTCGCGGCGGGGTCGACATCTATTTGAACCGGAAGCCCTTTGCTTTTCCGAGTGTTGGCTGAAAGAGCTCGGGGAACTTGTCCACTATGTCGTGAAGCGTAGCTGCCTCGGTCTGGCGCAACAATGCGTAGACATGAAGGACTCCCTCCAAGGTGATGCCCAAGAACCATGCCAGTCGTGCCCAAGCAGACTGTCGCTGAATCCCTTGGCAACCAGAAGTTCTAATTTTATGCTTTTGTCCTTGAACGACACGTAGGCTGAAACCTTCCCGAGAACCTCCAGGGCCCGTTTGCTCTAAGCCGGTTAACTATAACCACAGTAAAGAGCTAACCGCCCTTCCCCACTAGGTACCTACAAGTACCTAGCCAAGTTTGACGAGGGCTGGATGAGCGATAGCTCGGTGTTTTATTATGGGGGGTAGCTGTTGTCACCTACTGGTTGAAGCGAATATAAATGGCTTTCGTGGAAAAGTTTCTGAAAATGGGGGACCCAAGAACGCGCGCTATCGGATTTTCGCGAAGCAGTGTGGTATACATTTGAGCTCAAAAATACTTTTTGTTGCTCATGACACGGATATTGGGTAAATTAACCCTCGTTTGGAAAACTTCTAAATGTTTGGCTGTCTGAAGTGAAGACAAGCCTCGTTGAAATTTCCCTCTAAATTCGAAAGAGGACGAAATTCAGTCCTAGAAGCGATGAGGAAGAAGTGAGCAGTGAAAGGTGGGTGGTACAGGCCAGCATGTAAGAACTGTATATAACACTACCATAAACTGAAAGCCGTGTAATTTGGCTCCTGTGAAAATAGACCTACTACCAAATTACCCAAGCATCGAGGAGAATGCTGAAAGTGTGACCCAGGTGAAAATCAGTTCACTTCCAGCTGGATTAGGGAACTGAAAATGAGGCAGTCCAGCTGGAATCCAGCTGGACTCAGCTGGATTAGGGAACTGAAAATGAGGCAGTCCAGCTGGAATCCAGCTGGACCCAGCTGGACTGCCTCATTTCCAGTTCCATAATCCAGCTGGAAGTGAACTGATTTTCGCCTGGGGATTCAATGCTCCGCACGCGCTGGCTTTCCCCGTATAAAATATTCAAAGCAAACAATCATAATAAGGCTTTGACAAATGCACATGCAAAGCAAAATTTGTTTTAGGCTTTTGCTTTAGAACAGTTAGTACTGCAGATGCCAGCACGTGAAACACGTGTGACTACACTCGCTTGGGAAATCGCTTGGTGCTTGGGAAATTTAGCAAAAGGTCTATTGGGACGCTGTCTGCTTCTGCGTTCTATCAAACCCGGCCGATTGATTCAAGACAATTCACTATAGTAATCCAAAGACGTTGCCATGCCGATAATTACAGCGTTCATTAGGCTTAGGAATGGCTGGCCAGAATCCAAAGACTAAAATGTGGCGAGGTCATTGCTCATGTTTTGAGATTTAAGTGAGGTAAGGCAAAGCAAAAGCCTCCTGCACCATTCTTTGCTGACTAACGCACCCAATATTGCAGCTACTACGACCCATTAGTTCAATAGCGAGCAACGCTCGCTCGCAGGGGACACCGCAGTGTTTCCCCGCCGTCCTTACTCTGCAGGTTACGTAACCTCAAATTCCCTCTGGTAGGGAAATGCGGTTAACTTTTTACTGCAGTTAAAGTTAACCGGCTTCGAGCAAACGGGCCCTGGGTCTGCTACGTACAGGACTGTAGACGTAAGCAGCGTGGTTTGAGGCTGCTCTGGATATGTGAAGCTGAAGCCTCACACACGAGTTGATGATCGTGAAGGCAGATCAGAAGTCCATTTCCATTTGTACGCTACAACCGTTGATTACATCATTACAAAAGACAGGCAGCCTGATGATCTTGATGGCAAGAACTCCGTAACCTTCTCACAGGGGCTCCAGTCTGCTACTATGAACAGTTGACTGTTGGCATTCGGCTCTCGCCTTTTGGCATGGCGATGTGTCCTTTGTTATTGCAGAAGTGACACACCGCCCCACAAAGCAGCACACTCTTGGGTCATGCGCCACATTGCAACACCAGCATGTTCCTTGTAGAGGTGTCCTTGAACGATTCTCTGCATTGCTTGTTGAGCCGCCGATTTCGGTAGGTGGAAGGGTTGACAACAAGCTCAGAGACTGCGTCGTTTGCGGCCCCCATGACGATGCCTCACAGCGGCATCTGCTCGTCAAGACCACCCTAACGCTGAGTAAAGCCCTGGACATAGCCAGAGCGGCCGAAACGGCCAAGTCTCAAGTGACTGAAATTCGCACCTCTGCGTCATCACAGGCGGCTGCAGCAGATTCTGAAATGTACCGAGTCGAAAATGACGCCGTGTCAAAATTGATGCTTCAGACAACCAAATTGCAGCTGTCAAGCCTTCCCCTACCATGAGATAAGCAAGCTAACCTACAGTATATTTACCCCTTAGGCCCCCAAGCACATGTTTACGGATCCACTGACCTGAGATTACTATCACGGGATATATTCAGAATTGGCACCATCTGTCAGTGACCTGTAGGCATCAAAACACCATTTTGTTCTTAGCCCGAGACTGTGGCAGGAAAAGAGGAAAGTTTCAAGTTTCCTGCTCAGTCTCGGGCTAAGAACAAAATGGTTAACATCCACCAGCTCGACTGCGCACTCACTGCATTATCATCAAAACACCTTGGCAATTCACCGCCAACACTTTCTACCTTTGGCCCATCATTTTCATTCCTACTAGACCAAAACATGCCATGCAGTCGCCGTATCCTCCTCCTCCTCCCCCTTCGGGGCTCCCAATTGGCCTACCGTAGTCGTTTCCTACTCATGCATTCATTGAGTTAAATGGACAGGGTGTCTAGCAAAATATTATCTTGAAATTCCCTGACTTTTTCAGGTTTTCCCTGACAATGTCAGGTGAAATTCCCTGACCACTGTACAGCGTCCGCGCCCGCACAGGTGTGGCCCAGGAAGCATGAAGTAAGGTACTGCGCCTTCACCAGTGCCATTGGTAGTGTCATCCCAAGCACATCCATCTGTTGCTTCTGAGTCACTTTGTTGAGAGACTCGTCAAACGAAACTACGAAATGCACACTGGCGAGGCTTGATAGCAGCTTATTCCGAAAGTAGGACACAATACCATGGCAGACGGTGTATCCTACCATGTCCTTCGCTAACTAAAGTTTTGCAGCGACTTCCCAAGCGGGAAACATGAGAGGGACGACTGAGGCCGATGCTGCTTTAGAACAAAGGGATCCGTGAATCGCTATCGAGTTTAAGCACCAAATTATTTCGGCCTTTGTCACAGCGCTCTTCAGCAGAAAGCCGCTCATCAACGTCTTCACACTCCTTGTGGTGGCTGCAGGCTCCTCAGCGGCACATGTGCGGTCTCCGCTACATCCGGCCGAAACGTTCGTTGCTGCCGTAAAAAATGACAGAAGTCCAGATTGGGAACGGATTGACTGCGACTTCTAAGCAGCAAGGTGCTTTTTTGCTCGACGCGTGACTGGAAACTGCCGTGTTTCCCATGTTGCTCAAAGAAAACATTTTGCAGCACATTGAGCACTGTGAGGATCCCTTTGCCCGGGCTTAATCCAACTTGCATATTCCGATATACTCGCATTCGTCCAGTCCGGATTAAACAAACAGTTTCTTGCCGCTGACATCGTCAACGAAGAGGCTGCTTCCGGAAACACGACGCTCAATGACACACGTACCGAATGTCATTGAGCGCCATCGGCCATGCGGCCATACCAAATGTATGGCCGCATGGCCGCTCAGATGCGCACCAATGTGACGCGCACTTTCGGATACTTTCGGATCGGATTGGATTGAATTAGCGGTCTGCGGCTTTCCCATTTGTTACTAAATCTATTGGCTTTAACTGGATTTAGCCTAGTGTCGTGCCCTTAATTCAATCCAATCCAATGCATGGCTTGGACTGAATTTGTCGGCTGTTCCCTGTGCAGCGGGTAGCACACACTACATCGGGTGAGCAGAGCCCGCCTTCAGCTCTAAGCAGTATTGCCTATTTTTATGCCCCCCAGTCGGTCGAGCCTTTGCTCAGGGAAGTCGATGGCATTTCCGGCTCATTTTCCCTGACTGGGCTCGCTTTTTGACAATTTCCCTAACAATTCCCTGATTTTTCCCGGACAATTAAAATTTCCCTGACAATTCCCGGTCGCTAGACACCCTGCTTTGAAAGCTCAGAGGCCGGCAATGTATCAGGCGAGTCGATAAACCAAAGATCACCAGTTTATTAAGAGAGCTATGTTCCTCTCACCTGCCGATGTCAGTTGGACCCACTTCATGTTCGGTAGCTTGTAGAGGATGTCTTTCAAGATGTGCGTATCGGTGATCAGAATCTCCGCACTCTGGAGCCTCTGGACAACCTCCGGCTTGATCGTTGGTTCGTCATCGTGGATGGTAACTGGGGGATCAGGGTTAAGCCACGTTAGAAGCGTTCATCACCGAAATGATTCCAGGGAAGAGTCAAGGTCATTACGTACACTTCGCTGTTATTTCGACCACTGAAGCGTTGTCTTTCAGTGCATCGGTGAGCTGATGCCCGAGGTTAGGTATCCTCGAAAGCACGTAAATTTTCCGTTTACTCATTTCTGATGCAGGTTTGGTAAGAAGTAACGTAGCCGCCTTGTCTGCCACTCCAGCGCACATGCGCACCGTCCAGTGGTTGCCTCGTGAACTTCTTGTAATCTTGGACAGGCTAGGACAGGCAACATACACAAACGCACGAGTAGCACGGGCGCCAGTCCACATACTCTTCTGTGAAGTTAGCTAACATTCATAAGTCCACCTGGTCCTCGGAGTGTTTTTAAATGCCTGGGTCGTCTCAGGGTTTCAGGGGTGGCTCGAATAACGCGATCACGCCGGCAATCAGCATCAGCAGTTCAGTTGTAGTACTACATGCGTACACCGCGTACACACAGTCACACACTGGCGTACACCGTGGTGCCGTGGTTGCCGTGGTTTTTCGCCCGCATCAGCTGAGCCGGATATAAAGTATTATGAATTTTAATTGAATTTCGGATGTTTTGAATAGTCTTAAACGGGTTGTTTAGATTTTACAGCCACTGACTGATATAACAATGGGCAATATGGCAATATTAGGGAAACAATGTGTAAAAATAGCAGCGCCCCTAGCGGTTCGGTGTCACTCTTCGAAGCGGGAGACTGTCACTACGCGTTAGTTTCGGGTTCCCGGTTTCACCTGGGTTGTGCATCTGTCGTCTGCTATCGTCTCCGCACAGCCATTGACGACCCCGCGCTCCAGAACTGAAGCTCGCTATGACGTTGATGTTTCACATATTTCGCAAATGGCAATTTGAGCACCGAGAGATCTTGAATGATTGACATCTCGTCTCTCGTGACGCCATCGTCGCGAGAGTAGAATCAGCGCGCTCCACGAACCTCGGCCCCAACTTTGTGTTTCACAAGTTTAGCGACCCAGATCGAAACGGGGCCGGGGTGGGGATGGAACACAGGATCCCTGGGTTCTGCAGCGCGAGCTTTCGCTCCGCAGTGTACCGAGCCGTAGTTCGCTATACTCCAACTTAAAGATCACATGCAAAGGAAAAAAACATCTTTTTTTTTAACAGCCGGGTTGGGAAAAGGAAGTCATATAACGAATTTACAACGAAAAAGATAATTTTTTTGGAGCTAGATTTCCGGCGCTATCCAAATTTGTAGTTGGCGCCCACGGGCGCCGCGGAAAAAGTGGCCCATATTTATCACGTGACAGGCTTCTATTTGTCACGTGGTACTTGCGCTCTTTCGGAAACTTCCTATGGTCTCGAAAAGTTACTTCATCTTCGTTTGAAGTGCAACAAAAGACAAAGATTAATAAGTAACTTTTAGAGCCCAAAGGAAGCTCCTGAAAAAGCGCAAGCAGACGTGATAGACCTGTGCGCCGGTCAGATGACGGCGGCGGCGCCCCGGAGCACACGAACTTGCGCGGCGACGGCGGCGTGGAGAAACGCGCTGAAGCGGCGGCGCACAGCACTCAGCGTGCGGCGGCGGCGACGCGACTTTGCGGCGGCGGCGACGCAGCGCGGCGGCGCATAGGTCTACCACGTGACCAGCGGCGGCTCCCGCGGGCGCCAACTACAAATTCGTTTTACGCCGTAAATATAGCTCTAAGAATTTTTTTCTTCGTTATAAATTTGTTTTATAACCTAATTTTTCCATCTAGGCTGTTTGAAAAAATGTTTTTTTTTTCTATTGCATGAGTCGGTGACAGGTCAAGAACGAAGTGGAAGCTCCTCCCACCGCGTTCCACTTCAGCGGAGCGAACGGTGGAGAGAAGGTCGCCTCCCCTCCAGCGTTCGCTCTACTAAAGTGAAAACAGGTGGGAGGAGCTTCCACTTCGTTCTTGACCTGTCACCGACTATAGTTAGACTAGAAGCTCGCCTTCAGCGAGAGCTTTCTGCCCTTGCTAACACTATGGTACCCGGAACGCGTCTCCGACTGTTGTGTTTACCGGGTCCAAAAAAACGGTCCCTCGATTTCCTTCTCATGACGTCATAGAAGTGTCATGCTGTCGCCGGTCGCGATCCTGGTGGTGTCCCAGCAGCTGTGGTGGACATGGCAGACGCCTGTTGTGCTACAAGTCGCTCTCCGCTGCAACAGTCCAGAGAAGCTTCAACAGCCGTAAGTTGGGACGCCTGGGACGCCGTGACTACAGCGGCACTCGCGTTCGCTCGTGCTTTTCGCCAGCATTTCTACGACCAACCGCCAAAATCGCGACAGGCAACAGCGTGACACTCTGGCTTCTGTGAAGTCATTTGTTGAAGCTTCGGGATCACTTTTGATGTATGGGCGGCATAGGACGCTAAACACACCAGTCGAAGACGCGATCCATGGCATCATAGGAACACAGGCGTGAACGCGGTCACCTACCCCCATGAAGTAGTGTTAGCTGTGATCTATGTGGGGAAAACGAAGAAAGTGTTTTTTTGCCGGTGTGGTGCCCCCAGGGGGTTCCATATCGTTTAATCAAAACACGTTTCGTGGACTGTTTTTCGCGCACACAGAGCCGCTTCATATTACAAAACCTTTCGTCGACATTTCTTTTGTTTATTTAGCTGCTAAAAGTTAGCGCGTTATTCACTGAGGATGTCTCCTCTCTCCGCAAGTAAACCAGGCGAGACGCAAAAAAGCTAGTTACCTAAACAGCAGGGTTATGTTCGACGAAACGTCGCAAGGCTGTCGATGAAACGAACGCGGGAAGCCTAGCGATGAAACGAACTGTCGATGAAACGGCGCATGTCGACGAAAGAATCTGTCGATGAAACGTCGGTCGACGAACTGATCGTTACCACGACACCACCTCATCATTCCCGTCTTGACATCAAACAAAGCGCTTTTCTTCTTGCACGAACTGTCAATGAATTGGACTCTCTGTCATCAGGCTTTGTGCACGCATCAATCATCACTTCCCTCCATTACAAACACTACATACAGAGGACTCCCTGGACGCCCCTACTGTCCCCATTGCGGAAGCCACCCATCCAACATACACATGATGTGGGATTGTCCACACGCGAAACCCCTCATATCTGCCACTTTACGCCAACTGCCCCCCGACCTACACCCAAATTCCTGGGAGAGCTGGATCACTCCACCTAAAGATCACCAAGCCCTCCTACTGCCACTTCTGATCCAGCACGTCCACAACGTACTTGGGGAAGAGTGGTAAAGATATATTGGAGCGCCGGACGAGGCGTGTTAAAATAAATATTTCCTCTCTCTCTCTCTCCAGGGACTCCGGAACTATTTTGGGAGTGGGGGGGGGGGGGGCAAGTACTGCCGTATTTTGGGAGTGGAAGGGCAAGTACTGCACAGGGGCAGGGCCCCCACGGAAAGTGGGGGGGCCCTGCCCCTGTGCAAAAATGTGGGGGGGGGGGGGCAGACGCCCCCCTGCCCCCGGTTCCGGAGTCCCTGCTTCCCTCAAGTTCTGCAATCATCTACCTGCTGCAGTATTTTATAAACTAGAAAGCAAACTAAAAAGAAACACTACTTCGTACGACGGCATCTACAGTCCATTAATTCTGGCGAAAAGAGCCAGGGGCCGCAACTATACCGCGTCTCCCAAATAGCGGCCAGGCTCTTGAAATCGACCGCAAAATTGGTTTCTTAACCTATCGCGTTACGATTTTGTACAGCGTTGGCCACAGGTGGTGCATTTTTTTTCTACGAAATTCGCAAAGAGCGAACTTACCTGAGGAAAAAGTAAAAAAAAGAAAAGTCTTAACTCCTATGAAAACGCGGAGAAGCCACCGGTCTTCAAACCATAGGGCGCCCTATAATTTGAAGACCGGTGGCTTCGCTGAACAAGTTTCAATAAAACTATATGTCTAGTTTTATTAATTAAAAAGTTAATTAACCAATTTTAGCTAATTAGCCAACTGACCGTTACGATTAGCCCCTATACTTTGTCCCCCTGGCGGTATAACTCACCTGTGCAGACCGCATTAATCTAGCTTTCATGTTTTTTTTTGTTCTTTTTTTAAATTTTGTTAAACTTAAAAGAACACCTTGTGTATACTATATATACAGGGTGTTTTTTTTAAGCTTAACAGATTTGTTTAAAAATGTCGTGAAAGTTACAGTTATGCGGTTTGTGCAAGTCAGTTATACGGCCAGGGGGATATAGTATAGGGGGCTAATTGTAACGATCAACTGGCTAATTCATTAAAAATCGTTAATTAACTTTTTAATTATTGAAAATTGACATATGGTTCAAATTAAAAACTTGCTGAGCGTCATCGAAAACCACTAAATCAGTAATTTCCAGAAAGACTTTGAGCGCGTGAGAAGCGTAGTAGTACACTAAAGTTACCACTCGTGGAGCAGGTACAAGGCTGGGGCTAGATAAGAGACGGAAAAATCGCGCGGGCGCCTTACCGCAACCGCTAGCCCTCAAGGGATACTTCAACGAAATTTGAAATATTCCCACCGTGTTCAAAAATAGGTTGAATATGACCCAAAATATCCGTAAATGACAATCGCACGTTGGTATTTTGAGCCTGGTGGCTGTATTTTTCGTTATAAACGGCCCACTCTGGCAAGCGCTCGGAGAAGGCCCAGCGGAGACCACATGACATCCAACGTAATCGTGACGTATGTCGTCTCGGGACGAGCAAAGCTACGGCGAGGCTGACGTCGAGAGGATGGCCTAGTCCAGTGGTCTCAAACTCATTTGAGCCTGGGGGCCAGATATCCCACACCGGAAAGGTCGAGGGCCAACGTAAGACGGGGGGGGGGGGGGGGCGAGAGGAACTTGTGTACCTCCCAGTGACATCTTTAGATTTGATTTGTTTATATGAGTACTTTGTGCCATGACCTGGTGTGATAACAAGAATTAAAATGACACAGCCCCGCCAACGTGCTGGCATTTTTAACAGAACAAGAGAGCAAGTACATTGTCGTTTCATTTGCTCAATTCACTCAGGCTAAAAACAAAACAACCAGTTAATTGGACAGTTCTTGTTTTCCTGACGATTTGTGCAACGCTCGAACAAATTCTTGTCTTTTAATGATGATCTATATTTTTTTTAAGGCGAGAATAACGAGCTTGTAGTTTTATTTTTGGCAGTTGCTCCTGCTGATCGAGAGCTCGCGCAACCGAGATGCATGCTTCAACGAATAGCTCGCGCTAACAGCCTATTAGCGGAATTGTTGTACATTACAAAAAGCTGGTAAGCAAAAAATAACGCGAAACAAAGGGCAAATGAACACAGAAAAGTATAAACCACGTGAATACGTTAAAAGAGCAGAGCTACTATTCGAGCGAAAATGAATCGACGACATGAGATGACTATGGCGCGTGTCATTTCTAGCGCTCGAGACATGGGAACCGGGATTCGCAGCCGGTTGCCTGCGGGCCGCGTCCCAGCGAGTCGCGGGCCGCATGCGGCCCGCGGGCCGCGTGTTTGAGACTCCTGGCCTAGTCGTTCCAGCCACCGAAGCGGCTGCTTTTGTACGAATTTTGAGTGACGGGTTAATCTTCTATAATCTTGTAGGGGGATAATAGCGACTTCTGCGATACACAAAAGGCATTCTCGGGAAGGGGGAGTTCCTCCTTCCCCTCTTCTCTCGTCGTGGCCGGAGGTACCATAGCCGGAGGCGAGACACTCACCGTCACTAGCTGCATACTGGGGCTGTACTAAAAGGGTCGAGAAAGGTTTGAAGATCAGTTTTCATGTTCTCGGTTCGTCCGAGACCGTGGATATGTGCTGTAAAAATGGTAAACCAGACGCCGCCGGACCACAATTGCTTGGGCGGGAAGCACTTTGGGTTGAATTCACGGATACTTGTGGTCATCAGATTTATTTGTTTTGTTCCAACATGAACGCCGGAAAACCGTCAAGTTGTACGGCCCACCTGCGGACTACGTTCAGTGCGTCTTGAAGTTCAAACGGCCGTCTGATCGTTCGAACTGTCGTCTGCTCTTTCAAACGCTTCTGCTTGTCGTCTGCTCTTTTAGACGTCACCGGCCCGTAGACGAAATGTTGGCCCGGTACTTGCGATAAGAAGTAAGTGCAGGCTTCAAAAGACTTAAGTTTGAAGGTTGGTAAGCAGGCTCCACGTAAACAGTAGATACAAGGAGATGTTGATTATTGTTACCAGCGGCCATCACCGACTTGTTATGCCTGATTCACTTCGTCCGATTCTGCTTGCGATTTTCAGTATCGACGTCGACCATCTCAGCTACGGTTCACGCTTTTGCAGCCCGAGTGACGTCGCGACTGAAAATTTTGAGCGAAATCTCATCATGCGAATCAGATTTTAGCGTACAGCTTCCGTCCGAGCGAAGCCAAAGTTACGTGTGGCCGGAGCCAATCATACGCCGGCAATAGGTCACGCGATCTCGCCTGCACTTTTGTATCACTCCGCTGCGCCGCAGGTCGTCCGCGCCGCCCGCGCTCGCCGAGTATTTCGTCTGCTACGGGTGTATCAACGGTCGTCTGCTACAGGTTTAAAAAAGTGCCCTTTCACGTTCTCAAATTTAGTCACAGGGGATGTCAGTCCGTAGGCTGGCCGCTGGCGTCTGTGTCCGAGCTTTCCACCTGTTCGGCATAGTTTCGAGATGTAAGTACACATTGCAAAGTGCCCGATGACCCGGCCGTGATTAAGATGCAAATAATGCAAAGGTGCAATGTTTCCTTGTATTGTCTGGATATACCAGGGCTCGAGGCGCAGTCCTTTCCACCAGCTTCTCTGCGTTCAATGTGATCGGCAGGTAAAGGGGTTCCCTGATTTCGCCGCGTGTCAGTGAATTGTACTGGCCCGGACGCTTTTCGTGTTTACAACGCATTCTAAGTACGACGCGGCCGGAATCTCCTGCCGAATTTGAAAGTAGACATTCATCACGACCTCTCGCGCCTGACGCCCAAACGTGCCTTTGCGAAAGGACGTTTTGAAGCGACTCGGTGAGGAAACCAGCGAAGCACATGATTTGGCCATTACGGGAACGAAATCACACAGAAAAACCGAGCGCAGCAGCCGTGTTGCCAGCGGATGCACGTGTTTTCACCAAACCACATGCATTTACATATATTAATAAAAGCATAAACTTCAGATATTTAATTCCTTTAGTTGCAAATCATGCTCAGCAGTACACATCTGGAATATTGTGCAATGTTTACGCACAAAACAGTTATTTTAGAAAAATTATTTTTGCGGACTACTTTGTGGTGCGTAGGAATGCTCTTCTCGAAGTTGCAAACCGTCCCTCAGCCTTTGGCTGCGCTCGGACGGAAGCTGAAACGAAGTATAGACGGGCATTATAAGCGAGGCGTTAGCGACATCCACCAGGTGCTCTTTGCTAATCATTTAATTCATTTTAAAATTCCTTTTCGAGACTTTTTTAACAAGATATTGGTATGTTCGATGTGATACTGCTCCTTTGAACACATATAGACCAAAAACTGGGCGCCGAAATTTCGTTGTAGTATCGCTTTATACCGTGCTTCACGAGTGGTAACTTTAGTGCACTACTACGCTTCTCACGCGCTCAACGTCTTTCTGAAAATTACTGATTTAGTGGTTTTCGATGACGCACTGCAAGTTTATAATTGGAACCATGTGCCTATTTATACCAATTAAAAAGTTAATTAACAAATTTAATTAATTAGCTGACTTATCGCAAAGATTAGCCACCGACATAATGTCCCCCTGGCCATATAACTCACCGCTACAAGCGGCATAAGTGTAACTTTCACGGCTTTACTTAAACAAATCTGTTAAGCTTAAAAAAAACACCATATATATATATATATATATATATATATATATATATATATATATATATATATATATATATATACATGTATAAGTTTTATTATGTACGCAGCAGTACGAGGTCTATACTTGTACATATAGATGTTTCTTCCTCAAGTTCTTTAGAGCGGTTTATTGCAAAATCAAAATACCTCAAGAGCTGCGCTCTAATTTCACATTACAAAGATTTGTAAACGTCTTCCTTTTTATTTTTTGTGACATACGTGTTTGATCCAGGCGCTTCGAAATATTTTGGAGTTCAGGTAGCATAGAGTTCAGGTAGCATTGTATTTGTTGAAAAAATCAGCGCCGACATTTGTGTGTTCTTGCTTCTGTCTGTCACTCAGATAATTGTCATGTCAAATGATGAACTGCGGGCCCTTTAATAGGTTTTTAGGCATTTAGATGATTGATTGCTCTAGCATTATTCTCTTTTTTTACTTTGTTCATTACGTATTGACGTATTTCCTGCCTTAGTTGGTCATTGATATTAATGTACTTTTGCCTTGTTAGCGTTTTGTTGAATAAAATAACTAAACTACTCCTCTCTGTAGTCGGGCCCTGAGAGTAAATAAATGAAATTAAATTTGATTACACAACATAATCTAAACTTCACAAAATATCACCACTGGTGATGAGTTTAAAATATGTTCACATAATGTATAAATTTAGAAACGCTGTTCTCACTACAAAAACCGATTAACGAATCCGAGTATGATAACAGAAGTGTGTGTGTGTGTGTGTGTGTGTGTGTGTGTGTGTGTGTGTGTGTGTGTGTGTGTGTGTGTGTGTGTGTGTGTGTGTGTGTGTGTCTGTGTGTGTGCGTGTGTGCGTGTCGTGCGTGCGTGCGTGTGTGTGCGTGCGTGCGTGCGTGTGTGTGTGTGTGTGTGTGTGTTTTAAGGCAACGCGTGACGCCTAACGCTGTATATTACATTCAGTGTCTATCTTAATAACGATGTCACAGTTTTTTTATATGCTAAAAGAAAACAAAAAAAGACCTTTCTGTATACATAATGATATTTTAATGCGTGTAGTTTTTCGAACTCTATAAGAATTTGTTGCTTATTATCTGACTTTAAACGCGCGAATAACTAAGGCAATTAAAATTTGGCAAATTATCGTCACTTACAGTATTTTTATTGCCAATTGCAGCATTGTTAATTAACAAGGTGTAGAATAAAAAAAAATTAAAACATTCTATTTAGTCTGCGAAATTCATGCCAAATGACATTAATTGTGGGAAAACATATGGTGCTATCAAAGGCGCGACTTTTGACAATCGGTATAGCTTTTAAATTCCCCACCAATTCTTCCCGACCAAATGCACCAAACTACAAAAAAAAAACTGATTTTTGTTTTGTTTTTTTACAAAGCTTTTTAGGATATTTTTTCTTTAAATTTTACGTGTTTTCGTTTTGCCAATCTCAGGCTTTTCAGTTCGAAGTAACGCCTACCCGCTTACATCTGTGTTTGTGTGTATGTTTATACGACCTGAAGTTAGTCTGTATCACCCGGCAACTTGTCTCTCAGCTGTAGATGAGCGATTTAGACAGTGCAGTACAAGCTCTAGCCTGGGATCTTTAACGTGCACCACGCAGCAGTTAGTGATACATGACCGCACACCGGCACGATGCTCATCCGGATCGAAACGAGCAGGGGTGATCTGTTAACTGCAGCACGTCTCGTCGGCGTTGGGAAACCGGTGAAACGGTAGCGAGTTTTAGTATACCGTATACGAGCGAATGTATGCAGCGTGTGTTTCCGATAGCGCGTGCGCGGAGCACAAAATTGCAGTCTTCGATCGGCGCATGGCGACGACGCGCATGCGCAGCGCGGAGCATGCAACTCTAATGCAAACTCACAGCGCTTGCGTTAGCTTCTATACGCAATATTGAAACTCTCTATAGTAAGGTACAATCCCATATACCGGCTGAAGCAGTATTGTAGGCATTCAGAATAGACCTATTGCAGTATTACCCAAGCATCAAGGAGAATGCAGGGATTGGTGTTCCACGCGCCACACGCGCACGCCTTCCCCGTATAAAAGATTCGAAGTAAATAACTACAATAAAGCGTTGACGAACGCGCGTGCGGGATGCCATTTGTTTTAGGTATTTGCTTCAGAAAAGTTGCTACTGCTGACGCCGGCACGTGCGGCGCGTGGAACACCAATCCCTGCATTCTCCTTGATGCTTGGGTAATAGAGCAAATGGTCTATTGACTGTTGGGGAACCATGATGGCGAGCAGTTCCTCCATGCCTGCTGAACAGGGAGACCTTCACTAGATCGCATCCTGTCTCCGCCGCAAGAGGGCAAGCAATGAGCTGGCGACGCGAATAACGAAGACAAGCTAGCTCAATATGAGTGATGGTTTGTTGTCATTTTTCTTTTGGGGAGGTCATATGTTACTCAATGTTTAGCCATTACAAGCATACTTGTACAAGTTACAAAAAAAGCAAGGAATTACACTTACAGTTGCCCATGGATAAATTGTAACTAATTACATTTACAATTATATTTCCATAAAAGTAAGTGACCGTTACTTCAACGAATAATCTGTTACTTTCGCGGCCTTACTTTCAACCTAACAGTCCTAGGGTAAGAAACAAGACACACGTGTTATGGAAGAGTTTATCGTTGCCGTCACTCACACTTTTGTGAAATTGAGCTACATCTGGCTCTCAATAGACTCATCGGACATCTTGCCTCGTTTGTACGTGAAGATGTTTGACGCGCTGAACACCTTTTCAATCCACGTTTTTTTTTCTTCCCAAAAAGGTGCTACGTACCAGCTGGACACGCGACTCCGTCTAGATTGAGTGGCTAGAAAACAAAGCGTTCGCAATGTCCCTCCGACCGGTTCGACACAACTACGGCTCCCCAAAACTTCGCTTTTGTCCCCAGTGTAGATTATCTTAGTCCCTGAAGTTGATACAAATAAGTCATCTTCTCCCTTTCTGGCCTGAACAAAGCAAAAAAAAATAAATAAATAAAGGGTTAAAAAAAAGAGTCTCGGACAGATCCGCTACACCAACTCGCTTAAACTTTGACTTTTTTTTCTGTTTTTGTTTTTTTACGGAAATCTTTTGAAGATGGGAGTTTGCCTAATATCGTTTGCATAAAGAGTCCGAGTCACTGTCATTTCGGCCGATAGTCGCATTACGGCCGAGCGTGATTACGGCCGGAAGGACCAAGCGTGGATTAGGGCCGAACGAGCCGGAACTGCCGAGTGCGGGGGCTAGGCCGATGACTGCGAAAGGGCCGGGAGGGGTGTCGAGGCCGAAAGAAGGGGGAAGGCCGGGCACGGCGGCAAGGCTAAGGGAGGCGTAAGGGCCGAGAACGGGGGTGTGGATTAGAGCGATTAGTGCACGCGTAACCATTCAGACACCTGACCCAGGTCCCGTACCCCATTCAGGTTTCAGAGCGGCGCAGCTCTTACAAGGAATACATAGTATATATTCAAATGAAACGTAACAACAAAACAAAAATAACAAGAAAGTTGTACATTTCTAAAACAATAAAATGACTTTCAGCGTTTCTACATAATATTTCATATATGCTTTTTTAATACTTTAATAAATTATTTTAGTTCTTTAATTTTTTTATTTAATTCTAGTTTCAATTTTTTATTTATTTTTATTTTAAATTTATTATTGATATTAAAATAACTAATTTTAATTAAATTTAATTTAATACTTTTCAACCGAGAGTAGAAGTAATTGTAATCCAGTACTTTTATTGAGTAATGTGTACAAGTCTGGTCTCTGAGTGCTCAGGTCAGGTGGCGCCGGATAAATCCCCGACTAGCTCTCGAGTCAGTATTAACTTATGTTTTACTTTTCATCTGAAATAAATAGTATAGTTTTTCTATAACACGTGTGAAAAAAAAATGTGTTTACTTCTCACGTACATTTTCAATTTTTCTGCCCAAAATCAAACAAAAGTGTAGCGGGGTAAACCTATGTACCGTATTTATATTACAATAGTTAATTTATATTATACTACGAATTCAGGTCCTGTTTTTTTTTTTTTTACTCGTGTGAGTTAATTTTTTGGAAGCTTTAAGCAGAACGAGGTGCGCGAAGGAACCGGCTCATAGGGTCCCTTCAATGGGTCAACGATCCATTTGAGTCACACATTATTGTAAAGGCGTTCCAATCACGCCACTGTTCTAGCCACTGTCAAAGAGTCTACGCCGATCTGGACTTGAAGCAGATGGCTAACAACCAGTGTGCCATCATGGGATGGCCCGTGACGGATGTGTCCCTTGAGTCAGGGGCATTTGTTTGCGCAGCGGGGTGGCTGCCTGACGCTTGACTTGCGCCAAAATTGATTTTCGTAACGCGACACCCTCGGGGGCGAAATCAGGATGGCGCTTCGCTGCTCCACTTGATTCCGGAAAAGGTTCAGTGGGCCGCGTGTCCAAGATCATCATCACGTTTGCCGAAGGGAATGAAGTGTCGCACAGGAAGGAAATCGTTATGCAGAGAAGTGAATGAACGGGCTTCGTGACTGCAAAGCCAAGTCACTGTAGCTGTTACTCGGGCGTGCAGAACGGGGAGCAGGAGTGACAGGTGAGAAAGAAGGCATCTTATTGAAGGGCTTACTACTCAGTAGTAAGCCCTTCAACAAAAAACAATAATAGACAAACTTGAAAAAATACAAAATAGAGCTGCTGGGTTTGTTCTGGGACGGTACGGGCGGAGAGACAGCTGTACTCAAGTGAAGACTGAACTAAATTGGGAACCTCACTCAGCCCGCCGTAAAAAAAATGTGTTTAAAGTTTCTGTTTTTGATATTTAAAAATAAAACTGGAATTAACAGTGAAACTTTCTTAAAAGAACCATATTATTTTTCTAAACGGAACGATCATGCTTTCAAAATTAGAGAGTACCGCGCCAGAACGAGCATGTACGCCAACACTTTTTTGTTTTTGTTAAAACGATACGAGAGTGGAACGGGCTGTCGGAGCTGCAAGTGTGCAGTGAAAATGAAGATGTGTTTTTTTCAGCATTGTAACCCCCTTGCTGTAACGACCTCGGGCACTGCGGTGTAATCTCTGAATAAAGAATAAAGGTGTCATATGGCGATTAGCGAACCATTCTTCCTCTATTTCTGCAATTTGGGAAAAAATATAATAAAAAAACTCGACTGTTTACTTTTTTTTCTACTGACGTCAATAAACTACCAGACAAAAACAACTCTGTATTACAATACAAAATTAGTAAAAAGAAAATCTTTCAAAATATTCTTGCTGGTTATAAATATTATCTGATTATAACGGTAATTTTTATAGTAATAAATGGGAGCACTGCGGTGAATAAGCGATTTATGCACTTAATACCTAGGCACCTACTAAATGTTTACATTAAATTAATTATTCCAATCACCCTGCACGCAAACAACAACAAAAAGAAAAGCGGAAAAAAAGAGCGCATTGAAGTTTTCGCTTTGATATCACTTTCTTCAAAGAGGGCTGAAGCCCAAGACTTTGTAGTAGCACCGGTTTGTAATCGGTGGCCTTAAAGTTTGTATTTCGTCACCAGTTAAAATTCAGCCGACCTCAAAATGCTCCTGGATGAGGCGCGGGTGCCCGATTTTGAAATGATGACCGAATGCCTGAAATGGGGATGAGCGAATGACTGAAAATAGTCAAACCACGTCCACTTCGAGACAAATTTACACAAAGATGGCTCATTTTAGAGTAATTGCCATAGCTGTTAGCTTATAGTCAAGGGCCCTAAATTGTGTATTTCATCACCAGTTAAGTTCTCGGCCGATCTGAAAACGTCCTGAATGAGGCGCGGGTGCCCGATTTTCAAAAGAATAACGAATGCGTAAAAACATCCGAACCATCCTCAATTTGAGAGCAGTTTTCTCAAAAAGAATTCATTTTCGAGTATTTTCCATAGTACCAGGATGGACTCAAGGGCTTTGCATTTTATGTTCCGCCTTTATTTGGGAACTGGCTTGTCGTCAAAAAGTTCACTGGCGAGGCGCGGGTACCCTAATTTCAAATGGTGAACGAATGCCTAAAAACAGTCGAACCATCCCCACTTTGGTAATAGTTTTCTCAAAAAGGATTAATTTTTATCTATTTGCAATAGTACCAGGATGGACTAAAGGGCTCTAAATTTTATATACTATCTTTAGATGGGAAGTTGGTTGTCCTGAAAAAGTTCCCTGGCGAGGCGCGGGTGCATAAATGTCAAGATATGAACGAATGAGTAAAAGCATCCGAACCAACTCCACTTTGAGGCCGGTAGTCTCAAAAAATAATCATTTTGGAGTATTTGCCATGATACCAGAATGGGGTCGAGGAATCCGCATTTTATATTCCGCCTTTAATTGGGAACTGGGTTGTCATCAAAAAGTTTTTGGCGAGGCGTCGGTGCCCACAATTTAAAACATGAACGAATGCGTAAAAGCAGCCGAACCATCCTCATTTTGCGCCCAGTTTTCTCAAGAAGGATTCAATTCGTAGTATTCGATATGGTACAAGGATGGGCTCTAGGGCTCTGGATTATATATTTCGACTTTAGTTGGGACCTGGGTTGTCCTGGAACAGTTCCCTGGCGAGGGGCGGGTGCCCAAATTTCAAAAGAAGAACGAATGCGTAAAAGCAGCCGAACCATCCCCACTTTGAGACCGGTTTTCTCAAAAAAGATTCATTTTCGAGTATTTTCCATAGTGCCAGAATGAACTCCAGGGATCTGCATTTTATATTCCGCCTTTAGCCTGGGAACTGGGTTGTCCTCAGAAAGCTTTCTGTCGAGGCGCGGGTGCCCCGATTTCAAAAAGATGAACGAATGCCTAAAAAAGGCCGAACAACACCACACTTCGAGACTATGCTACTCGGTATGCGTTTATTTATAATGATTTGGCATGATGGACGCGGACGAGGAAATTGTCATCCGCGCTTTTGCACCAACAGCCTTATTCCTTTTGAACGAATCGAAACCTTAGCGCACCACCACGTTTCCTATGTGCTGCGATTCTTTCTTAAATTTACTGATTGAATGGTTTTGGATGACCCTCAGCAAGTTTCTAATTTGGACAATGTGTTTATTTTTACTAAAATTCTTCCAAAACGTTTAGTTAATTATTTAACTTATCATGCCGATTTGCCCTATATACCTGGTCGTATAATTTCCGTGATTATACTGCATTGGAGCCTTAACGGATTTTTAAGAAACGACGTGAACAGCCTAAAATAAGCACTTCGTATACATGATATAAATGTAATATTTTTTTGTTGTAGTACATTCGGACGTAGTGTAAATGCCGCATAAGCGAATGTTTCCATACTTCGTTTCAGCTTAATTCCAGACGCAGCCGACGCTACGAGCTAATGGGCTAATTATACAGCGTAAGAAGCGCAAGTCACAAGGCCTTTTTTGTTTATGATTGGTTCAGCTATGACAAAGCACGAACAGGAAGATGATGAACATCATGAGGGTGAGCTTTGAAGTTGTCTGATTGGTCTCATCAGCTCGTGGCGTCGGCTGCACCTGGACTTGAAGGTAAAATGAAGGATAGGCGATATTGCCGCGTTCGTGGCCGTGTGCTATGTAGTACATACATAAGCCCCAGCTAAGGCGGAGGAACGTTTAATATTTTTGAGCGTCGTTAAAAGTATGTTCAAAGTGATCGACTTCATATTTTGGGGGGCGTTTTTAACTGTGCTTGTACAGTGCATGAAAAGAAATTGGGATGTGTGTATTTTATACATCCTAGAACTTGGTCTGCCTCAGCGGGCGACTTGTCTCCCAGCTGTAAATGTGAAATTTAGACAGTGCAGTACAATCGCTAGCATGGGGTCTTTAACGTGCACCACGCAGTAGTGATACATGACCGCACGCCGGTACGATATGTACTTATACAGATCGAAACGGGCAGGTGTGGGGATTGAACCCAGGATCCCCGGGTTCTGCAGCGCGAGCTTTCGCTCCACGTTCTCCGAGCTGGTATGCGCTAGCCCACGCGGCCACCGATCCCCCTACAGTGCATGACAGACAGAATGGGGTGCGAAATAAAGACGCTATAGTCGGATGCAACCTAAGAACAATCTTTTAGCTCCACCCACAAGCGCATTGCGCCCATCTGAAGTGCCTCCGCCGTCGAGAAAGTAGTTCGCTAGCAACGTTGCTTTTTCTTCCTCCAGTGAACGTGTCTTAAACTACTACAATATTTATTTAATTCATTCAGGACGTTTAAATAAGTTAGAATACGTTTTTGTGAACGAAATAGCTGTTTAGTAAAGAAAGAAAGTCATGTCCAATGTACCGTCTTCCCAATTCATTTTCTGTCCAAGATACTGTCTAACATACCGTCTTCCAGCACCTTCGATTGAGGGAAAGCGGCGAAAACGAAACCAACCTTTCTCTCGCCAAAATTATAAATAACAAAGCACTTATAGTTCCTGCAAATAATAAATATTTAGTGGTTTACTTAGTATTGTGGGCTTTGCGCACGAAACGTGTGCCTTTATTTTGTTGGATGAATAGAAAATAAGAATAATTATACTTTTCGGGTTTTGACAAATCGGCACCCTCCCAAGTCATCGACACCACCACCGCGCCCCGCTCTCTTTGTCTTCCGTCATGGATCCCACTGAGGTGCCATCTGAAAGCGATTCCCCTGATTCTTCTTGGACGAAACAGCCTGGTGCAGCCTTACCGGCGACACCAAAGCGGTTCTTCAAGAAGCACAAGCGAGGTCGAGCTTCTCACCTCTCAGCAGTGCTAAGCCTCGCGCCCGCTTCGAAATTTTCGTTGGCGATAGCATCGCTGGATTCTCACGTAGTCGCGCAAAAACTGCTGCAAACGCAAGCCGATACCATTAAGATTTCGTGGCGTAACCTCGGGCACGTAAAACACGGTGCAAAAAAGCAGAATAATTGTCACGAGAAACTAGCGTCGCGTTGCTAAGGCCAGCAGCCATGTTGAGCTTTTTTTTCAAAAGGATCGCGATTGGTCCACGGAATCGTGACGTCATGAAAACGATTGGCTGGCGTTTCTCGGCGTAGGAATACATTTTCCTCTGAGAGGCATTTCCGGTTTTTTCTTAGCTTGCAACCGACTATAGCAGCGTGCTGTTTAATAAGGTCAAATACAGTGAGTTAAAATATTGTGCACTTTGCGCGTCAAGCGGACTAGGTGTAGAATACGCCACTTTTCAAGGTGCAAGCCGCGCGCTTTGGATAGAGCGCAGGGACTCCGGAAGTAGATTTTGAGAGGGGGGGGGGGGGGCTGAAGTCAAGCATTTTGTTTTTGTATATTTTATTATAGGAGACAAGGGCTGGAGCCGAATTTCTGTTGTTTTATTTTTACTTACTGTTTATTAAAAAATCAAATATTATTTGCATGAATTGTTCCTTTTTTAGCATGTGCAATCACTTTTCCTTCCTGCTTTATAACAACTGTAGGGAGTTTTAGTGGTTCGTACTCAATACAATTGCGGGTCGGAAATGCACGCGTGTAGAACGCATTATTGCGTTTTGCGCATGCACTTTCCGACCCTCAAAGCTTTAACGCACGTACGATCCACTAAAACTCTCTAATATCGCGAAAACGCATATCCATTATGCTTCTGACAATTTCAAAATTCCTACAAGGATACACAGCATTGCAAAATTGAGTTTGCGGAGAATCACGTTTATTATTATTGAAATGTTCATCCAAAAAGACATCCACGCTATGAAATCAACAAGCCAAGATAATTACATATATACAATGACATCTTACTACATAT
>JAZHYW010010535.1:0-11461 GCA_037355805.1 Ixodes ricinus | reverse complement strand
ACTAACACATTACAAGCCGATGCAAGTGCAGAAATAGACGTCCCATTACCTCCCAACCTGGTCGCTTTTGCGCGCAAAGCTTCAACCTGATCGCGCCAACGTCGGCATTGTTGCAGTACTGTTCCAGGGGAACTTCAAGATAACGGGGCGGCGATTCAGTCCATAAAACACGTTTGAAAACAACCGTCGTTGAAGGCCCATCGCCGTGCCAAAGACCCAAACACGTGTCTTAGTTGACGGAGCTACTCGTATTTCCTCAAAACATCTCTCTAAGCATTGCTTTTTCAACACCCTCTAAGTCTAAGCAAAAAAAAAAAAAAATCGCCACGTTATTTGCGTGAGTTAAAGTACGTACCTCAGCAGCTTCCAACCTAAACCCACGAATAAAAGTACTCTGAAAAATACTTAAACAAAATGGCTTACGAAAACTACCATAAAAGCAAAGGTGAACGTGGACAGCCTTGTCGCACCGAAGAGAAAAGGCGAAAATGTTCGCTTACACACTTGTTAGCAACAAGGACTCTAAACTCGTCCAACACAAAGTTGGGGCCGAAGTTCACTGAGAACACCGATTGGACTATCCCGACGATGACTTCGCGCTTTTTTCGCCGGCGTCCAATCGGCGCGCTCCGCGAACTTTCGGCTGCAACTTTGTGTTTGACGGGTGTAGTGCCCCAAGACTAGTAGCATAGTTTTGGTACATCATGCGTACACCGTTGCACAAGACAGACCCCAGGTTCGGATGTTCTATTATAGAAAAAGAATTTCGTGTGACACGCGGTCGAACGTTTTTCCTAGGTCGGCCTGTAACATGGTAACACTTCACACAAAAGAATCACAGCACCATGGGCGTACCAACAGGGGAGGGGGGGGGGGGCAAGGGGGCGCTTGCCCCCCAGTTTTCAGAGTGGGGGGGCAAGGCATGTGTTTTGTCCCCCCCCTGTAAAAAGCCGCCACTGGGCAGGGCAAACACTGGCCGGCGGCGCCCAAAGAATACCAAGGGCACCACCCCCCGACCCGCGGGGGCCTATTTTTAACGCGCAGGCGATACAAACCCTAGCAACGGCGCTCACGCCGGATTGGCTGGTTCGTGGAGATAGGAGCTGCCGCCGTCCACATAGGCAGCGGTTACAATGCGAGTTTCCGAAGCGGCAGCGTAACTTGGTGGTAACATGTCACCCTCATACGTATCAGACCCCGGTTCTATCCATGGTGTGGGCTTACTTCTGTTATGTCTTTCCCTCGAACATTTTGTTTTGTCGAAGCATTTGGCGATATTTACGGCATTTCTTTTTTACAATTAATACTGAAAAAAAGAACGAATGGTGTTGACGAAACCTTGCTAAACTAAATCGTATGTGACCCCCTCATTTACTTTACAACGCTTACACACACACACTCTATTTACGGAGAGCGGGGGGACAGCGGGGCTTGGGTTGCCGGCTGGACGCCGCTAAGCGGCCTGTAGGGGGAAGGGAGGGGGGGGAGCAATTGGGTTAATAGTTTTGTAATTAGCAGCCGCACACTGTCACCGCGAAGCGGCGTGAACGCAGGCGCGGGGGTGGGTTAACGCGCCTCGAGTGATACACGCGCCGTCCGAATCCGAAATTTAAGTTTCCGCGTGTTGCCGAGCAGCCAATCCAGCGTACTTGTCGTTGCTAGGGGTCTATCGCCTGCGCCGAAAAAGGAGCCAGTGACCAAAGCGCCCGGTACGCATACACCATTGGCCTTCCCCCCCCCCCTTCCCCCCTCTTTTACAACGCCTGCACACTCACAGGCCGTAAAAGTTAGTGATGGACCGAATCTGCCGAACTTCAGATTCGGCAAAGTTCCGCACAAGCCGAAATTTTGAAGGAAAGTTCGGCAAAGATTCGGCAAACATTTGGCAAATGTCTGCGCAAGCGCACGAACACGACGGGGCCATGGATCGCAAATAGGCGCCGCGCAGTCGCGCGGTTACCATCGCCCAGTTTAGTACAAAAAGCGGTTATGGCGAGGTGTGGAGTAGGCGACACGGTAACTGTGCGTTTGTGAGCTTTTGCGAGTGTGATTCTCTTCAATATTATCTGCCTCAAGAACAGAAGATCGACCAGTAATTTACGCAGTCCACTGCGCAAGTGACAAATGATGCGGTGCATTCTGGATAACGTGATTTTCATTTGACCTCTCCATTGATGCAACGAGGTAGTTGAAACATTGACTGACAACTGACAATTACGCTTAGTGTGCGCAGCCCACTGCCGTCAAACAGGGCAGAGTCACGAGAGCTTGACAGAATGTATGGAATGCAGCTGGCATTCTCGTCATATTGTGATAAATGTTTTCTCCCGTCTTTTCTTTCCTTTTTACGCACTTTCTGTAGTGTGTATATTCTGTACATTATTTTGTCTGTTTTTTTTTTCATATGTGGTGGCGGGTTGGGAGCAGACATGTACAAGCTACTCAAAAAAAGTAAGTTAAGTCACTGAGTATTAGCCTCAAAAGTAATTTGAGTAGAGTAGAAATTACTCAAGTGGAAAGTAATTGAGTAAATAACTAATTACCTTAAAAAGTAGAGAATTACTTTTGAAGTTACTTTTATTTTTTATATGCTAACAAGCAAGTACTTACATGGGTGGTTTCATTTGAAATCGAACACGCTTGTCGGGGTGGGTCTTTCGATTTTTTTTTAAATATATGTAATTGCCCCATTTCTGGAAAGAACAAAACCGCTTTTCAAAATTTTTTAAAAACATATTTCGCTTCACGAAAAATTATTGAGTGGAGCAGGGTGAAAATCTGTTTTTTACTCCGTGATTTTTCTACCCAGTTCTGTACGCTGGTATAAATACGGGAAGCATACAAATCTCACAGTAATTTTTTGTGCTCTTGTATGTTATTTCGACTATTTTTTAGTTATAAGGAAAATAATTTTGTATTTTTTTTATTAAGGTAAAAAATGCCAAACATCGTCTCTTTGACAATCCGGTCACATCTTCAGAGCCTTGTAACTCATGAGTTATTATATTTGTCGCTTACCAAATACTATGCGGGTGTAGCCCTATACATGGGCTATCGACGGGCATAAGTTTAGTTTATTTTATTTTCACTCAATTTTTTATATAAAATTTGAAATATCGTTGAAAATGAAATTTACCGATATTTTGAACCCACTTTATTAAAAAAGGCCATTTTTTATTTCGTTCAATTTTTTTATTATTGCTGCCGATCATATGAACTTTCAATTGGCTTGATGCGATTTCCCCCTTTTTTTGTTGTATCTTCTTCTAGAAGTGATCAAAATCGCTCCCACGTGACAATGCGGCGACAACTTCAGAGCCTTGTAACTCATGAGTTATTATATTTGTCGCTTACCAAATACTATCCGGGTGTAGCCATATACATGGAATATCGACGGGCATAAGTTTACTTTATTTTATTTTCACGGAATTTTTATATAAAATTTGAAATATCGTCGAAAATCGAAATTAACCGATATTTTGAACCCACTTTATCGAAAAAGGCCATTTTTTATTTCGTTCAATTTTCTGATTATTGCTGCCGATCATTTGAGCTATCAATTGGCTCGATGGGATTTCCCCTTTTTTGTTGTATCTTTTCTAGAAGTGATCGAAGTCGCTCCCGCTTTCTCAGAACGGCCAAACGCAGTTTCCGCAGGTCGGCTTCGCTGCAAAGACTATACTGCTTAATTGTGTGTTTAAATGCAGCGGGAAAATTCATTTTGATTGAGAACACTCGTGCTTGGCTACATATTATTTTTTTCTGAATTTTTAATGATGGCAACTGAAAATCCTTAGTCCGATCATTAGCGGTGCAGCGGATGTTCCATTACCTTTATTCCCAAACCAAAGCAATGTGTGCCTAGCCAAAGCAAATCACCGTAGCCAATTAAAATAAAATCGTCAAATCGCTTTTCCATATTCCACAAGGCTGTACAATCTTTTGCGTTAAAGGGCCTCTGACACGCCAAAAAAAAATAATTTTTTTTTCATGCTAGGCGTTGAAATGGCATATCAGGACATCACAAAAAAATTGTTTCACTATAGAGTTGCGTAGTTTTTTTATAAAAAATAGAAATACGAGGCCCGATTCAAAGTTCCCGCCGTGCACTGTGACGTAACAGTGTACCGCAAGGTGTCGGGGCGGTCAGAAGGTAGGCATCGCCGGAAGTCACGTGAGTTGTATCTCTCCTCGTGCTTACCGCGAGCGCGTGTAATATTTTTTTAAATATTTTTGTTATTCTCCGCATCTCCACGAGCGATCGAAGCAGACAAGGTTTCTTTTATTTGCCTTTCATCGCTTAATGTTGCTGTAAAGGTAGAAGAAGCGGATTCAGTGAATTGACGTGATCAACTACAATGCCTAGAAGGTGCTGTGTGAGGGACTGTCCCGGTATTTCAGCAACTGAAGAAGAGATCACACAGCATGCATTTCCGAGAGACATACATCGGCCGCATGTGCACCTAGTAAACAAGTTCTACTCATGTTCTAGACAAAATACATACTTTGTGCTCGACGTTTACTTGTACTTTGTACACAAACCAGCTCGTATTCTTTAGACGGCAGGCATCTTTAGCCTGGAGAGTATCCGATGATTCAATGACCTCGGTGTCTGAACCTTCAGCAATGCGATCGGGCGTGTCGTATGCTAGCAATCCTAATTTCTGCGAGCGTTCTAAAATTTTTTTCAAAACTTGATAGCTTGTTTTGCGCCCAGTATAGCTCTGTATGATCGGACTGACGGCATGCACTCGTACACTGGCTTGTACTCGCAACGCTTTCATCATTGACCTCCATCACGTCGATCCACTGACTCTTCGTCCTCAAATTTTACAGCACGCAAACTAACCAACGGTGCAGCGGTAAAGAGCCAGTGGAACTGAAACTTCGTTTTCTACGATCGCTCGTACAAAAATCAGAATAAAAAAAATCTTAAGCACGGTCGCGGAGAGCACGAGGAGTGAAACTCACGTGACTTCCGGTGAACTCACTTTTAGTGACGTAGGTGGATGCCTCCCTTCTGACCGCCCCGACACCTTGCGGTACACTGTTACGTCACAGTGCACGGCGGGAACTTTGAATCGGGCCTCGTATTTCTATTTTTTATAAAAAAAACTACGCAACTCTATAGTGAAATAATTTTTTTGTGATGTCCTGATATGCCATTTCAACGCCTAGCATGAAAAAAAAAATTATTTTTTTGGCGTGTCAGAGGCTTTTTAAGCTCGGTGCGACAAAGTGGAGAAACTAAAAGTCTACAGAGACATTGTGTGACTGCTTTCGCTGCCTTCTGTGCATATGGGAATCGTTGCTTCTTGGCATCAGAGATATCGATCAGTCTTGAACAAAATCCAACACTTTTATTTTTAACTGCACACACTCGTTCAAACAGAAGGGCCACCGTCTCGGGTTCACCGCTCGCTCGCTTTGGCTCCAGTTTTCGTTCTTTCCGTCTCGACTTACCACGCTGTTGAACTTCTCGGCTGCATCCGACCGCTGCGGTACAAAGTTCAGCTCGCCCCCGCGCTCGATCGTCTCCGCAGAGGCAATTGGCCGATGCCGTTGTCAAAAAGTTCCAATATTGTGTTGCTCGTGAACTGGACTATTTGAAGCACAACAACATATTGTTTTACAAGTGCATCCTAAATATATTAGCGTTAATTAATAAAAGTGTCTATTTATCGCCAATTGGTGTTTGTGTTCTGTAAAAAAATGGTCTTCGGTTCATGTAAACTCTGTCCGTTTTCCTCACTTTTTTTCTGCAAACTGCTTTTCCTTTTAAAAAAGGGGCAGGTGATATTACAAATCTTTTATATACATGCTGACAATAAAGAACAGGCAATTACATGATTATTTGAACGCGCGCGACAAGCCACATCATGGATTGGCGCCCGTGCCGGGTGCTTCCCGGGTGTAACGGAGATGGGCCTATAGCGCGAAGGGCCGGGCGTGCTGTACGTGCCTTACAAGCTGTGTATAGCACGAACAGATATATGACCCCGGTCTGGCTACATGAAGAGCTCGTTCCGCTTTCTCCGCCCTTTGTGCCCTGGCTTTATAGACATCGAATAATGGAACATCCGCTGCACCGCTAACTGTCCGACTAAAGAATGTCAGTTGCCATCATTAAAAGTGAAGAAAAAACAATATGCAGCCAAGCACGAGTGTTCTCAATCAAAAGGAATTTACCCGCTGCATTTGAGCACACAAATAAGCAGTATAGTCTTTGCAGCAAAGGCGACCTGCGGAAACTGCGTTTGGCCGTTCTGAGAAAGCGGGAGCGATTTCGATCTTTTCTAGAGAAGATACAACAAAAAAGGGGGAAATCCCATCAATACAATTGAAAATTCATATCATCGGCAGCAATAATAAAAAAAATGAAAAGAAATAAAAAATGGCCTTTTTCGATAAAGTGGGTTCAAAATATCGGTTAATTTCATTTTCGACGATATTTCACATTTTATATAAAAAATTCCGTGAAAATACAATAAACTAAACTTATGCCCGTCGATATTCCATGTATAGGGCTACACCCGCATAGTATTTGGTAAGCGACAAATAAAGTAACTCATGAGTTCCAAGGCTCTGAAGTTGTCGCCGCATTGTCACGTGGGAGCGATTTTGATCACTTCTAGAGAAGATACAACAAAAAAGGGGAAATCGCATGAAGCCAATTGAAAGTTCACATGATCGGCAGCAATAATAAAAAAATGGAACGAAATAAAAAATGGCCTTTTTTAATAAAGTGGGTTCGAAGTATCGGTAAATTTCATTTTCGACGATATTTCAAATTTTATATAAAAAATTCAGTGAAAATAAAATAAACTAAACTTATGCCCGTCGATAGCCCATGTATAGGGCTACACCCGCATAGTATTTGGTAGCGACAAATATAATAACTCCTGAGTTACAAGGCTCTGAAGATGTCACCGGATAGTCAAAGAGACGATGTTTGGCATTTTTTACCTCAATATACAAAAATACAAAATTATTTTCCTTTCAACTAAAAAATAGTCGAAATAACATACAAGAGCACACAAAATTACTGTGAGTTTTGTATGCTTCCCGTATTTATACCAGCGTACAGAACTGGGTAGAAAAATCACGGAGTAAAAAACAGATTTTCACCCTGCTCCACTCAATAATTTCTTGTGAAGCGAAATATGTTTTTAAAAAATTTTGAAAAGCGGTTTTGTTCTTTCCAGAAATGGGGCAATTACATATATTTTTTCAAAAAAAATCAAAAGACCCACCCCGACAAGCGTGTTCGATTTCAAACGAAACCACCCACATAGGTTTTCATGCGTTAGCGAAATTCTGCTAGCCGATTATAAAGCGGTTGCTTTTTCACAGAAATGCTGCTCATTCATGCCTAATTGTTGTGTACTTCTTTTCGTCCAGGATGTACTGCAGATGTATCATTTCTGCTTTGAGGTTTAGCACTGCCTGAGCTTGATTTTGCAGACAGTGTTTGATTGCTTACAGTGTTGCGTAAAGTACGTCTAAAAACGACTTGGAAGTACAAAGTAAATGAGAGGTTATGTACTTCAAGTAAAGTAGTAAGTACACCGGGTGCAATGTACTTGAAGTAAAGTACTATAAATACAATGTACTTTCAAAGTAAAGTAGAAGTACTTTTTAACACACTCTTTCAGAATGCCCTTTCATTCCCTATACAACGTGTTTTTTTGTTTTTTTTTACCTGACCGATTTGCATTGCTTTCGGAGGTGGATCAGTTTTGTTTCGAAAAGGGCGGCAAACACAAAAATGCATCAGTTTTTTTGTTGTTTTTTTGGAAATGGTGGCAATTAATACTTTATAGAGTAATTGCTTTATTCTCGCTGACGAACCATTTAACACAGTCAACTTATAAGGCACTTATCTGTATCGGTCTTATAGCCGCGCCATTACTTCCCTCAGAGAAATGACCAGATGACGTCTCGAAAGACAGCACAAGCTATACAGGAGCACCAGATGAACTTCAGAGCGGGTGCTGCACTTTGTTACATCCTTTGAGTGAGGATGTAGTGTGTATACCTCCTGTAATTGGCAAGAATTCCTGCCTTGGGGAGAAGCGGGAACAAGCCGTTTCTTAAAATGGGTCAAGTCTTCTTGAGCTTCGGGATACAAAGAAACGCCAGTCTTCGGCGCTAATCCGACAGTTACTCGGTCTCTCTTGCGTCGTGTCTGTTCGCTCCCCGCGCCTCGTAGCAGTGTTATTGCAGTGGGGGGCTCGTTAAAATTTTAGGGGGGTTTTGACTATCCAAATCACTTTCTTCCTCCCCCTCCCGTTTTTTACGCCACATGCTTCCTCCTCTGACAATATCAGCTGATCTTCCAACATCTTATCTCTGTTGATAGGCAAGAAAACCACTAAAATTCGAAAGTAATTTGTAATTTGAGTAGAAGTCACTCGGAAAAGTAGTTAAAGTAAACTACTAATTACCAAAATAGAAATGTATTTGAAAGTTACTAAACTACCCAGAAAAGTAGTTAAACTAGAGTAACTTGAGTAAAGTAGCTGAACTACGTACAAGTCTGGCTGGCAGGCGCTCTGCGTAAAGGTTTTCACCTATCTGCCTAGCCCGCACACCACTACATGGGCCCCTTCCAGTATGTGCAAATAAAGATTATTATTATTATTATTATTATTATTATTATTATTATTATTATTATTATTATTATTATTATTATTATTATTATTATTATTATTATTATAACAATCCTGTTTTCGGCTCACAAGTAGTTTGTGTCAAAACAGAATAATAATGCTTTTTAGTTCGCGTTATCTCGCGTGTTTCATGTATCTGCATAGAACTAAACACATAACTATCTATCATGCTCGACGTTGCACATCCGACATTCCCAAATCTTCCCAACTTCCTAAACGTCCGTGTGTGTCCTAACACCAGAAACCGGAATTTTAAAGGTTAAAAAGGACACTTTGCGAATATGGAACGCACACTTTCATGCAAAGCTGACGTCAAGCGACTCAAATCGAAAAACGTGCATATTTACAATATTGTTATGTCTTCTGGTGAAGGCTCGGCAACTGTTGCATTCACTTTCGCGCACGAAACGGTGACTCCCAGAGAAAGTAAGAACGCAGTGATTGCCTTTATTTGAACAATGTAAACACACGTACTTGCAGGCGTGCGCTGATGAAACCTCTAAATCAAAACTCTCGTAGCGTGATTCGTGACTGCGCCGGCTGGTACACAACCTCGTTGTCACGCCACTTTCTGCAAGCAAACCCTAAAAATGCCAGTAAGCACACGAAAGCGACATCGATACAATTATCTTGTAGAATATCACCTTATTTAGTCATAAGTGTGTCAACAGGCACTACATGTTGTATTTGAGTCAAGAAAAAAAATATAAACCTTTTTTCGTCACAAAAAAACTAAATATCAATGTTAAGACTGTAACAGTGTATTTTTGCCGAATGATTGCCGAGTCTTTAGAGAAGTTCGGCAAAAGTTGCGCCGAATTTTCGATTCGGCAGAAGTCCGGCCCATCACTATACTCTGTTTCACCTTATGATGTACCGCAGGAAAGGCTACAAGCGCGAGCTCCTTGCTCTGGGGCACATCTCGGCAACACAAGCTCTCGTGATATAAGAGCAGCTGCCAACGCTATGAGCTCGCGCTTCTAGCCTTCGCTGCGGTACAACATAAGGTGAAACGAAGTATAGTAAAATTCCTGGAATGCGTCTCCGACTGGTGTGTTTACCGCGCCCAAAAATGTGGTCCCTCGATTTCCGCCTGATGACGTCATAAAAACGTCATGCTGTCGCCGATTGCAATCCTGGCGGCGTTCCAGCAGTTGTGGTACATATGGCAGACGCCTGTCCTGCTGCAGGTCGCTCTCCACTGCGACAGTCCACGGAAGCTACGGAATTTAAACGGTATTAGCGCACACGTAGAGAGAAAAGAGGACATACAGGAAAGAGCGCTAATCACAACTATATTTACTGAGATGAAGAGAAGGAAGAACATTGTAAAAATTATCACCCCCATTGAAAATGAAAAAAAGAAGAAACATGAAAAATAAATATTAGGGTGTTCCCTCGCGGACACATGCTACAAACACCAGGTCATTTGTTTAAACACCAGATCTGTTGTTGGCCGTCACGTTACCATAATGCAGGGTGTTTTTCATCAATCTTGGCTCGTGCGGGCTCTTCATTGTCAAAGATGAAGTCGATCACCTCATCCGTAGTCGCCTGTCGTGCTGTCATCTTGCCTGAAGTTTTGCGGCAACCGTGGTTCATGCTGGTTCTTCATGGTTTGCTTCAAAAAGTCTATTTCCTTGTTTGTTAGTGACTCTGATTCAGCACTGATGCATTCCTTATCAGCAGATAGGATATGGTAGGCTTCCAGCACCTCGCGGGTCAGTTTGACTTTGTGCCATCCTATAGGATGCTTGTTTTTCCGAATAGGGGAATGCATTTGCACTCATCACAATGTGTTGCCAGATGTCCTCCTACTGTGGCTCTCAGAGAGTAATCATGTTCGCGAAGTCGATTGTTAAGGCATCTGCCCGTTTGACCGACATAACTCTTCCCACACGAGAGTGGTATATTATATACCACACCCGAAGTGCACGGAAGAAAAGGCTTGGTATGTTTCTTAGTGCACCTTTGTTTTGTAGCACCTTCGGCTAGCGAGTTTACTCTAGAGCAAATTTGGCTCATTTTTTGCGGAGCCGAAAAAACAACTCGGACCCCATAACGACTTGCTACGTTTTTTTTAAGTTATGTGAGGTCTTGTGGAGATACGGAATATACCACTGGTCTTGTTTTGTCGACATCAGTTTTCTTAGATTGGAGGCCTTTTGCATTTCTCAACAAGGTGTCCGCCATATTAGCCAGTAGTGGTAACGGATAGCAGGCTTTTCTGAGTCTCTCAACCTGCATTGTGAAGCTGGCTCTCATAGTGTGGAAACACGATTTCTTTAGCGCAGAGCTCAAACAGGTTAGAGCAATGCCCCTCTTGACGATCTTTGAGTGAGCAGAACTATAATCCAAAATTCTTTTCTTGGAGCGTGGGCAGTACGACCAGCACACATGCGTGTCACCGAGGTGGAGCGAAAGGTCTAAAAACTGAAGGACATTTTCTTGAGGGACTTCATATGTAAACCTGCTACAGAAGCTACAGAAGCCGAAAGTTGGGACGCCTGAGACGCCGTGACGACAGCGACACTCACGTTCGCTCGCGCTTTTCGCCAGCATTTCTACTGCCAACCGCCAGGATCGCGACAGTCAACAGCATGACACTCCGGCTTCTGTGACGTCATTTGTTGCCACTTCGGGACCACTTTTGATGTATGGGCGGGATAGGACGCTAAACACACCAGTCGGAGACGCGCTCCAGGCACCATATCACTAGTAAAAATATGCGACCCGGGGTGGGGGTCTGGTTTGCCCCCCCACTCAAAAACAAGTTGGCACGCCACTGC
>JAZHYW010010534.1:0-14033 GCA_037355805.1 Ixodes ricinus | reverse complement strand
CAGGCTGTATAAACAAACCCCAATTTCTCTCGCTGAACCAGATAGCTTCCGAAAACAATTACTGGACGCCAATCAGGACTGGGCGTCTACTTCAAGTTCTGAACCAATTAGTCGCACCCTTTATTGACACTGTCATTTTAATACTTTACGCCGATCGATCACCAGACATATTGCTGCGTACCAGGCGCAGTTGGCAGCGTACACGACTGTCGAGGAGGCGAAACATCGGCCGGCACACCCTTCCCCTTACCAATGGTAGCCATGAAACGTTCCACTTCCTTTTCGACAGACTTCGTGTGTTCTGTAGTAGAACCTTCGGGAACACAAAGTGCGTATTAAAGCAGGCCCGCGTAGTGCGCTGCTTCGGGTCAATTGCCCTTCCGTCGTCGTCGCAGGATGTGCGGTGTCACATTTTTTAGTTGCAGGCACAAGTTTGTCTCAATAAACGTGCACCTTTCAGTTTCCAATTCGTCCCTCTTTTTCTATTCGCGACAACATTACCCTGAAGAAAGAAAGAAGACCTTCATATTTATTTCACTTTGTCTTAGTGTGTATGAATGACAGATTGCAGTTTCATTTGAAACTTGAGGCTCTGTCATACAATGCCAAAGGAGATGCGGCATTTTTTTCATGTCTAGGATATGTACAAAAGCATTATTTTAAATAAAGAAACCTCTGAACTCAAATTAAAACAAATTTTCTAAAGAAATAAATGTTATTTTTGCTCATATCATGCTCTAAATTTCTGAAATTTGCATAAAATATATATGTAGTTTCAGAAAATATTGTAAAAAAAACTATCGCATATCTCACAAATTTAGGTAGTCGCCTGATTACTTAATAATATGCTCTATCTTACATTAAAACACGAATATTTAAAACGCCAACCTGAACGACAACCACACTTTCCGATGACGTTCAGCACTGTATACAAATTGTAAAAAGAAAACTTTGGACAGCTACAGCCATCTATGAGCGACGGTGGCAACCAGAGTGTTGTGTCGATCACGGGTGTCGACATTTGTTTGGTACCGGACACGATCCTGTGGAAACTAACCCGTAACAACTCCTCTGTAAAAAAAATGCTAAAATTTGCTTTTTGACAGTTTTCAGTGGCAATGTATAGTATCTCAGTACCCGGCCGATGACGTTTGTTTGTTTTTTCATGAACAAAAAATTAAGCATTTAACATAAATAGTGCAGCTTATTCGCAAACAAGACATCAATCGTCGGGATGCCCGACAGCAGACGGCTCAACAAACAACCACGCGTGCGGTTTTTGTTCTTCTTATGTCTACCGTACGATTTCAACTGCACTGAAGCCCCTAACAGTACCGAACCAAAAAGTAGCTCCGCGAAAATTGTTTTCATAACAATGCCATTCGGGAAAATAGGCGAGAAAACCTGGAACCTCTTGCGCCCGAACGCGTAGAGTCCATGGGGCTGCCATATATTCATCCGCATTATGATGATTGATGATAGCGCGACGGTGGCGCCTTTTCTAGGCCAAGAGTGTACTTCGTGTTTTAGAGGTGTGGCTCACACTTCGACCATGTCTAGCAAGTCTATACTAAAATTATATGCATAATATACTACTAGCAAACGAATCATATTCTTTAAGTATGTCTTGCGAAGTGTTTCCGAACATCCAAAGTGAGTGTACTTTTAGTATATTGCTTTGGTATCAAGGAATTGACAGTCTTGAATATAAGCAAAAAAACTGGTCGACAAACTTGAAAATCATTTACGGCGTGCTTTATGCGCAGATACGCTAACTTGGAAGGAACGTCACATGACGCATACGCTGACGCGAAAGCTGCGTTGTCTATGACGGACCCATTCATCGACGCTTCTCAGAGTTGGGATGACGTCACCTGGTTGAAGAGCATCACCCATTTACCCGTGGTCGCCAAAGGAATCACCACCGGTGAGTATCAGTTTATTGTCCGTACACAACTTCAGAAAATTTAAATAACCTTTCTACTAATCGCCTTTGCGCGCTGCCATCTTGGTCGACTGTGGCTGTGGAACCAACACCACCCTTTCTCTCCTCCATGACGTCACACTAAATGTCTGGTTACGGGCAGCGCTACCGTTGATTTGCTACGTTCTCTTACATATGTTATCATATTCGGGTGACCTAGCTCGTTGGCGTGGCCAATGTTAAGCGGCGTCCGGATACATCGCGTTATGTTTAGCGTTGTGGGGAGGGAGCAGTGTCTAAGCCTCGCGTCTTTGTAATGAAACAAAAAGAAAAGCGCCTCAGATAATTGAAGCATATGAGACTCGCCTACATGGGTAAATTACTTCCAAAATGTAATTTAATTACAATTACAATTACTTTGCTTCAAAAGTAGTTCAACTACAATTACAATTACTACTACGTGAAAAGTAATTAATTACAATTACAAATTACTTTAAAAAGTAATGCAATTACTTTACAATTACTTATTTCTAAGAACGACCCGACTTGGGCCATATAACTTTAAACTAGTTGTATAGAATGCAAAATATTTGTTCATTCCTTACTCCAATGTTCACGTATTTCACTTTCTTTTTGTGAATCTTGTTAAATTCATGATAGAACTTGACACTACGGGGCAATGAAGTACTACGTTCTTATACTTTTAATAAATATTAATAAATTAGTTCACATGCTGGAAGACGCCAGATCGCTAAAGAAAAAATTGGGTTGACAGACTTTATTTAGCCAGGCAAATAAAAATCTGACAATTATTCATGTTGGAATGTCTTACAAGTGTTAATAAAAAAGTAAAATCCACATGTGGTAACACGACCACATTCACATACAGACATCATGGTATTGTAAATTATTTACATTCAGTTGAAATTATAATGGCTCAGAAATGTATAATTACCGAATCGGGGCTCCTGAATCATTGGTGACAATACTCTCAGGTGCGAGGTCACTCTCCAAAGTGCTTATGCAAATAATATCCGAAGTAAAACCAACACAAAACAAACTTAACTATAGTACAAATATACACGAAAGTACTGGAAGAGGGACGTAAAAATGGCAAAAAAGCAAGAAAAATAACTTTGGACAATGAAAATGCCTAACCTCGGCTGAAAGCTGAAGCTCAATTTTTTTTGCTTTCAATATATTGGCATGTTTACGCTATTGTTTTCTTCTCGCACCGCAGACTGCATTACACGGCGCCGTTGAGATAGGCATGGGCGTACCAACCCGGGGGGCAAGGGGGTCGCTTGCTTCCCCTGTTCTCAAAGTGCAGGGGTGGGGGCAAGGCATGTCTTTTGCCCCTCTGGAACAGCCGCCACTGGGCAGGGCAAACACTGGACTGCCCGGCAGCACCCAAGGGATACCAAGGGCACCGCCTCCCGGCCCTGGGGGGGGGGGGGGGGTCTGGTTTGCGCCCCCCGCCCCCCACTCATAAACAAGTTGGTACGCCACTGGACATAGGTTCCAAAGAGGATTGTCTCTAAGCCCGAAGTGTAAGCAACAAAACAACAAACAATGCGACGTTTATGTTATGCGTGAGTGTGAGTTCGTCTCTGTGTGAGTGTTTCACCAAGAGCTAAGCCGCCTGTGCGAGCGCTGAGGCTTCCAGAGAGGTTCCGTCGGCCCCGCAAAGTTTTGCAAAAGTACTTGTAATTGTGCCTGAAAATGTGCAATTACTGATGCTAGAAAGTAATTAAATTACAATTACAATTCCTTTTAGCCAAAAGTAATTAATTACAATTACAAATTACCAAGAAAAGTAATTAACTTACAGTAATTCAATTACAGTAATTGAATTACTACCCAAGTATGTAATTGAGAGTGATGAAAATAATCCCTGGAGAAGGGGAACAAGAGGGACAAAGGACAAACACAAATCTACAAACACAACAAGGCGACTGGTGAGCGAGCGAAAAAATCCGCCTCGTTCGGGTATCCAACCCGGGACCTCTCCATTTCCAGTGCAACGCTCTACCAACTGAGTTTTTTTCTTTTTTTTTTTTTGCCAGCTTGGTTTTTTTTACGTAAAATGGGTGCTATGTACACGGCTAAAACACATATTGACATATGCAGTGCTCAGCGTTCGAATTTGACTTATACATGACACAAAACAGCACCCATCACCTCTGACTTCGAACTTGCAGACTTGGGTGTAGTTCAACTACTCTACTCAAACTACTGTAGTTTAATTACTTTTCCGATTAACTTGGTAACTTTCAATTACAACTTTATTGGGGTAATTAGTAGTTTACTTTAACTACGTTTTTCAGGTAACTTCTACTCAAATTATTAATTACTTTTGAAATCTAGTGCGAACTTTGCTCATCACAAAAGTTTGAGCGCAGAAATAAATTAGACGCCTGCAGATCAAGTGGCATTCGCGAACAGGGGCCCCCTCACAATTCGTTTCCACGCACTTATACTCGGCAGCCGTAGAAACTGCACCACAGGCGTCCTTGGGCCAAGGTGGCGACGAGCAGCCAAACCATAACACCGTCGGGCACGAACGCAGGAAGAGACGCTTAACAAGCCTTGGTTGGGTATTGACCTAATCCGGTAATGCACGCAGGCGCCGCGCCTCCAGCTGCAACCGTGAAAGACAGGGACACTCCGAGGGTTGTTTTTGTTTTCATGTTGGACCTTTTGACCAGAGAACTAGGATTTCAGGAGCTTCGGAGCAGCTTTGTTTTGGTAGAAAGGGCCCAGCTGGCTCATTCAAGAATCTTCAGGATGGCCTAAAACTTCAGTGTTCTCGGAAGACACGCCGCAACTTGAAGGCAAGGGAGAGGCACATGTGCTGTTGGGGAAAGATTAAGAGGTTCCTCATTGTTCGACGCCAGAAGTTACGAGAATTACTGGTACATTTTCAGGATTACTGCCTGCGTCTTTAGGTTTGCTAACAATGCTCAGGAGAGGAATGACAAAATCCGAGTTGGATTAACTGCAGCGGAGTTGTAGAAAGCAGAGCAGTATTGGATTAGGCAAGTACAGAACAAAAAGTTTCGGACGGATATTGTGCTCCGCGTGAAAAAAACGACTGAGGCTAATGCGGGACTCGCGGAGCTTCACCCTTTCCTTGACGGAAACAAAATACTGCTGGTCAGAGGACGTCGGCAGAGCTTGACAGAAAGTGTAGATGTGAGACATCGAGCCTTGTTACCGAACAACCCTAACTTTGTCAATCTAATCGTGATTCATTGTAAGGTTATGCACGGGTGAGTAGCAAGCGCGATGCGTTACCTACGAGAGAGGTACTGGATCATACGTGCTCGGCAACTGACTAAGGCAATTAAAGGTTGTCTGGTATGTTCACGGTTAAATGTAAAGCCCTATACTGTTCAGCAAGCTCCGCTACCGAAATATATAACTGAGGAGACAAGACGTTTGAGGTGACCGGAGTCGACTTCGTCGGACCGCTGTACGAGAAGAGAGACGACGATGGCTACAGCAAAGCGTACATCGTACTTTTCACGTGCGGCTCCACTCCAGCAGTTCTTCTGGAGCTCTCAACGGGCCTCACTGCGGAAGCTTTCTTGCTTGCATTCCAACGGTTCATATGAAGAAGAGGCATACCGCGGGACATTTACTCTGACAATGCACCAGCCTTCAAGAGAGCATAAAAAGACATCCAAAAGACATTGGGTGCACTTGAGCAAGAAGTATTCAAATCATTCATTGCAGAACACACAATCAGCTGGAAGTTTATTGAGGAAGCCGCTTTATGGGGGGGGGGGGTGGATGGAGGGAGAGGCCCGTTTGATCTGTCAAGACAGCCCTTAAGAAATTGTTGGGCAGAAGCAGCCAATCCTTTGAAACACTGACGAGTACACTTGCAGAGGTAGAAGCAATGGTAAACTCAAGACCACTGACATATCTCTATTCGGGACTAGGAGAGTCATCAGTCATCACGCCAGCACATTTCTTTATAGAACAAAGTTTGACAGTTCTACCAGAAACAAGCTGGTCCAATGACCACCCAGTATTTGTGAAACACAAGGTAATAAATATAAAACTTGAAAGTATAAAACAGCAAGGACGAGGACGGGAACAGGACATCTTTCATTTAGCAACAACATAGAATGGCACAACGAAAAACCGCCCCCAAAGGTCTCAACGTTCTCAAAGAGGGAAAGGAGATAATAGTTATAAAGGAAAGGGAATACACTAAATATAAAAGTTTGAAAAGCACTGGCGTCACGACGAGGTCTCACTAATCTAGTTATATCTGATTACTTAGAATTCGACCTTTGTCATTGTCACTGATAATGAAGGTGCAGAATTATTGTTGTTTGCAGTCCCAAAGGGAAATGTACTATAAATATAAAAGTATAAAAAGCTGCAGCGTCCCGACGAGGTGTCAGTAATCTAGTCATCTCCGTTGTTAGGAATTCGACCTCTGTCTTTGTTAATGATAATGAAGGTGCAGAAATGTTGTTGTTTACAGTCCCCATGGCAAATGATTCGATGATTTCTCTCCCAAATCTGTTGTTGTGCCCGCCCAGTATTCTAGTATCAGAACGTTGAGACCTTTGGGGGTGGTTTTTCGTTGTGCCATTCTATGTTGTTGCTAAATGAAAGATGTCCTGTTCCAGTCCTCGTCCTCGCTGTTTTATACTTTCAAGTTTTGTATCTATTAACCAACACGCTCGTTTTCAATTGCAACTACAAGGAAATAACTCGCAAGTTTCAGTATCGAAAAAAGATCATGGAACATTTTCGGAAACGCTGGAGGTCCGACTGTCCGTTGGAATTACCGTCAGCTCATCGATATCCCGTGACGAATACTTGCTCCCTAAAAGTGAACGACGTAGTCATAGTTGAAAATAACCGAGCTTCCAAGCCGCTCTGGGAACTGGGAAGAATTTGGAGACGTACCCCGCAGCGGACGGGATCGTTCGTGCCTGTCTTATGAAGCAGCAAAACGTCACGCTCATAAAGAGCCCCGAGCAAAAACTTTATTTGCTCGAGATTCGTCCAGGTCGACTTCAGGCTCAGGAGGATGTTACAATCAGACGATGAAGAAGACGAGAAACGAGGAAACTCGTGCTTTTGTTTTGTTTTTTCTTTTCTTTTATTCAGTGTGAAAATGAAAAGTGAAGGAGAAGGTTGCACCGACCGATTGTCTACCGTTTTTGCCATCATGTTCCTTAGTTCCTGACCGCAGGGTCTTAAGTGATAAGCGTATTCGCACTCCAAGCATGTCAACCCTCAATCGCTATCTGACACTTCTTCATTACACTTTAGACAAACATCGACCATACTCCAACTATTGAAAATAGACAGTATCAGCAGCGGCAGCAGCGACATGCGCCAACAAGGTATGAACATAGTAAATTTTGACCAACCTGCAACGATAGCAGTCGTGATAACTTTTCCAGTTCGGTGCGCTGCCGTCACGGATGTGTGAGCCTCAACAGGGAGAAGCAGATCCTTTTCACTTCGGCCGCTGGTGACGCAGTCTTGCGACATGGACCAGCCGCAGCCTCTCTACGAGAGCGCTTCCAGTGGCGATCACTGCACTAGAGACGAACAGTCCGTGCTCCCTGTATGACGAGGCCTGCAACGATAGCAGTCGCGATATTTCTTCCAGTTCCGTTCGCTGCCGCCACTGCTGTCAGAATTTGTCCACGCTGCAGGTGTGGGCAACTGCGCGAGTGCTGAAACCAGGTTCGCTCGAAAAAAAGCGCCTGCGCATCTGCCGTGCCAACAACAGAGCCACTGCAACAGCGTGACGTCAGGACAGCCAGTTGGTCATGAATGGCTGCTGGGGGCCACACAATCCATCCTCGGTTTCTTTTTGGAAACTAAAAACCAACCCACAAAAATAAATCTGGTTTTGCTTAGGCATTTCAGAAGTCACGTATATGGCTGTTGAGGAGACGTAGGGCAACTAAACCTAGTTCATTGTTCCTTGATACAATCGCCCATACTGGAAAGAGCAGTTTACGTCACCGGCCTCTGCATCACATCATCCTGTGCCAACGTAAACTTGTGTCAATGTTATTAGATCAACTTACGGAAGTGCCCATAGCCATTGAAGCTCTGCTTCCACGAGCAGTACTTCCCTCATCCCCCATTCCGCCGTGTCCCGTCGTTCGACGCGGACATGGCGGAACGACGGGACAGCTGCTATGGTAAGTACGGTGTCCTCAAGGCCCAGAATACAGAAGTTTTGAAGCACAGCGTCCAGATGGCGCCCCACTATGAAATACAAAGTTCTGAGAGGCACTTTTTAGGTGGTGCTTCAAACGACGGGTGGCGGACTTGAAGGGGAAAGGGTGATGCCCCCGGCCGCTTTAGTTTTCGAATAAGTATACTCCTTTCCAGCGCTTATCACCTAAGTGAAAAATGCGGAGGCACCAGGTCGTGAATGCATACGTAGTTTCTAATACCCCAGAGAAGGGAAGTACTGCGCAAGCTTAAAAAGCGGATTCCACAGCCCAATAGACGAAGATGTGGCACGCAGAAGGCGAGTTCTGAGATGTTCCATGTTTAAAGGAAAACAAAAACTTTCAAATGTATTATGTCAATGCGGGATTGGTGTCCTTATTGTTGAGTAGTTTGGGCTTCGATAATAATAATAAGAAAAACATGTATAACGTTCTGATAGCTTCAATGATTGATATCTCTTCCCCATCTTTCACAGCGGAAGACGCCGAAGAAGCCATCAATCGCGGAGTTTCAGCCATCCTCGTCTCTAACCATGGCGGACGGCAGCTTGACGGGCTTCCGGCAACCGTACGCAGCATCAAATTAAATCTTACTTCTTAGTTATAACCTTCTAATCCTACTACTTCCTTTATACCAGAATGTATGCAAAGGTAAAAGTGCTGTCAATTTGTTTCTAGACAAGATAATATTACGGTGCCTGGCCGCAGGAACGCGTCTTCGACTGGGGCACGTTTAGCGTTCGGTCCTGCGGCCCATACACAAAAAGTGGTCCAGAAGTTGTAAACAATGACGCCACAGAAGCCGGCGTATCAGGCTGTTGGATGTCGCGATTCTGGCGGTTGGTGATACAAGTCCCGGCAGAAAGCACGAACGCGAGTGTCGTGGCCATCGTGTCGTTCGAACTCCTGGCCGCTGAAGCTTCCGTGGACTACCAGGCTTGAGAGCGACCGAACCTGCAGCAGAACAGGTCTCTTCGACATCCACCACCGCTGCTGCGACATTACACTTTATGGCGTCATCGGGAGGAAATCGAGGGACTAGTTTTTATAGCACGGTAAACGCACCAGTCGGAAATACGTTCCAGGCACCATAATATGTCATCCATCCATATCGCGGCGCATCTTACAGCCGGCACAATAGAACTTATTACTGATGCAGCGTTGCTAGATCGGAAATTGGTCGCAACATCGGACTCTAATCGATATTTCACCAGATTTCACAAGGTACTATATCTGGTTGGGGTCTGTCTGCAGATCGAAGTTCTCCCCGAGATTGTCAGAGCTGTCCGAGGCCGGGTCGAGGTCTACGTAGACGGTGGAGTCCGTCGCGGCACCGATGTGGTCAAGGCGCTGGCACTCGGAGCCAAGGCTGTGTTCGTGGGACGCCCCGCCTTCTGGGGCCTGGCTTACAATGTGAGTCCCATGGCACTGTAAGAAATCTGGGATCCGATTTGGGTCACTCAAGAACCAGATCTATTTGCCTCTCGTGGAGCGGGCAAAGAAACGCGAGCAAAGAATGCGGTTCGTCTGCTACGAAGCGTCATTCGCAGAGGGCAATAAAAAACATCGTACGTCGTCTGCTAACAGACCGAAAGAAAAGTGTATCGTCTGCTACAAAACGAGCGCCGCGGCGAAGTGAGATCGTACGCAGGCTGCAAATGTGGTCGTTTGTAATTTAACGTTGCAAGCTATTGACAACCCGCGCTTCGCTTTGAAAATCTCACGTTGTTTTTTCTGCCATACACACAAGCTGACATCGAGCGGTGGATGAAAGAGTTAGGTAAGACAAGCACATCAGAGACCGCAAGGCCACTCTCCCTACCTGTATGTTTATGAGACTGCTCTCAGCGAAATATTGGCCGATTTTGAATTCGCGAACGGGTCACAAATGTCTCATTGGTTGATTACGAGTAGGTACTGACGTCACATCCAATCAGCAGCCAAGAACACCCTCGCCCTTGATCAAATGGAGGCAATCGCTGCAATTCTTTGAGGTGCTCGGCGAATGACGTGGCTTATATGTTTAGACTAAAAAAAGTGTTTGCGCCGTGGCAGGTAGGGTGGTGACTTGCGATGCTCAGCACCACAGCGCGGACAGTGTTTTTTAATGCTATAGCGTTCTTTATGCAACTCCCCCCCCCCCCCGGATTTTTTGGACTTTCTGGCTTCCTAATGCGCGCAGTACGAACGCACAGTAGACCATTTCAGCTCACATTCTGGCATTTTTTCACATTCGCATCCTCTTCGAAGAACCTGACGACTTTGTCGTCGTCCTCGACGTCGTCCTAGAGGTCGTCCTAGGCGTCATCTTTGACGTCACCCTTGACGTCGTCCTCGACGTTGACCAAGACGTTATCCTAGAGGTCGTCCTTCAGATCATCCTAGAGGTCATATCTCACGTCGTCCTCTAGGACCTCATCCTCGGCGTCGTCCTTGAGGTCGTCATAGAGGTCCTTGAGGTCGCCCTAGGGGTCGTCGTTTAGGTCGTTCTAGAGGTTATCCTAGACGTCGTCCTTAATGTCGTCCACTAGAACGTCTTTCTCGACTTCATCTTAGACGCCGTCCCTGAGGTTGTCCGAGATGAATGCTATCGTAATTTATAGACAACCAACAATAATATTTTCTACGGCATTTTTGGGTCGAAACATCTTAGCAGCCCTGTCGTTTGCCGAACCCGCTCCGTGGATTGCAGCGATTGGTTCTACCAGGTGCTTTTTGAGGGGGCAGACGCTCCAGATTTCTCAGAGGGACGGCTCCGTCAACCTGCTGAGATCAAGCACGTTGTGAGCGGAAGAGTTAAAGACGATGTGAGAATTTTGGAATGTTGAACAGGCAGTCAACAGTGAAACGACAGCAACATGAGGTTCCATACCCTGAAGGTTTGAAGAGATGATGAAAAAAGGTTAGGATGACATGGAACGAGTTAAGACTTAAGAGGGCAAACCACCGCTGACAGCTTCGGAAGCACGGCAGTGGCTTTCAATCAGGGTACCATTTATTGGAATGAATAAAAAAAATAACACTCACCGGAAACTGTTCTGTTAACTCGAATTTGTCCGAAAAACAATAACGTTTGAGGTGACAACGAGAGAATAAAGAGCAAAAAAGACTGTTTTACAAATAAACTTCATAAGAACACAGGGTCAGTGATTCTGAGTAAACGCAACTTCAGTTTTCTTTGAAATCCCGAACTACTGACACAAGGGTTTGCCTTTTAGCTCGTCAAGGCTGCTTAGGACAACGGGTCATGGTACCCGGACTTCATTTATTTGTTCTTGAAAATTAAAGAAATTGCGAACACTGTAAAATAATATTTGCATTGCATAAAATTGGGAATCTAACAAAAATAAACTAAAAAAAAACCTAAACTTTTTTGGCGAAAAATAAAAAAGAAACTTTCAAAAAAACTTTGCGAAAATCAAGAAAAATAAACTCGGGAAAACGAAATCCTATGAATAACGTTAATGCTTCTCATCTCGTGATTCGTCTTCCGGCACATACTTATCAGCTAACACCTCTTGCTAATGGATAGATATCGGAGCGATAATAGAGCACTCTAGCTGGGCATTCCACGCCCGGTATTGCTTAAGTTGTCAGTCACTAGGAAAAAATACCAAACAAATGAAACCCGTTTACAACTCCCTGTGACGCCGAATTAGAGCGCAGCTCTTGAGGAGGAGGTGGGGAAAGTACGAAGAGGGGCTATGTCCCTCCTCCTCTCCTGCTCGCCCCCATTTAGGGGAGAATTTTCCGCTAAATTTGTCGGGGAAAATTTTCCGCTAAATCTAGCGTGGACAATTTCCTGCTAAACTTAGCGGGAAAAAATATCCCGCTAAAGCGGGGAAATTTTCCGCTAGATTTAGTGGGGAATTTTTCCCACTAAATTTAGAGGGGGAATGTTTCCGCTAAAGTTAGCGGGGAATTTTTTTGCTGAAGTTAGCGGGAAAATTTTCCGTTGAATTTAGCAAGGAATTTCGTCCCCACTAAATTCGGGGAAAATCTTCTGAATTTAGCGGGGAATTTATTCCGCTAAATGTAGTGGAAATGTTTTTCCGCTAAAGTTAGCGGAAATTTTCCGCTGCCAAATTTAGCGGGGATTTCTTCCCGCTAAATTTAGCGGGGACAATTTTCCGCTAAACTTAGTGGGAAATTTTCCACTAGATTTAGCGGAGGAAAAATTTCCGCTAGATTTAGCGGAAATGTTTTCGCTAAATTTAGCTGGGAAATATTTCTGCCAAATTTAGCGGGAAAATTTTCCGCTAAATTTGGCGGGGAAATTTACCCATCATGCACCGCGCGGTTACGCCGACGCCGACGGCGACGCCGACGCCGCTCTAGCCGGAAACGGGCGCCTAAGAGCTGCGCTCTAAAATATAAATAATAACTCCAATTATGAGCTCGACGTGAGTAATGGTAGCAACTTTTCAGTCCCAGCAATATATAAAAGGACACTGAATGATACAGTATCGCCAAACCCTCGCTACGGTCTATGGGCGCCACCATCTTGCTGCCGGCGTGGGTAGATCGTCTGATAGTCAAGCATTGCTGAGGCCGTGGGTACGCCTCAGCAATGCATGACTATCAGACGATCTATCCACACCAGAAGCAAGATGGCGGCACCCAGAGGCCATCCTTGCAAACGTCTACAGTTAAGGTCTAAACATAGGTAAGAGTTATTCTTCAGCAGAGACTCGATCGACTGATTCCTACGCCACCACGTGGAGAAACATGCATAACTTCTTAGATACAAGCTGCACACTGCCAGGATTATTTACTCGTACAGGTCACAATCTTACATCCTCATAGGCGTACAAGTGGTCATTTAGTACGCAATGGCGATACTATACGTGTTTACTGACGTTTAAGAAGCCCCAGATATTGTTAAGAGTTCTGATCGTTTTGCAGTTAGGCGAAGACTCCAATACGTGCCTTGCGCGTGATACCATCGCACAATGCTGGTTGTCTTCTCAGTTTGTTCTTGTTTAAAAAAGCATGGGGATTCAAAATGTACACCTGCAGGATAACACGTGCTCAACAGCAAGACTACCACAGTGTGAGCTGATGTAATCTCAGTGCAAGCGACGCATGATTTTCTCGGAAGTTAAGAACGGTTGTCTATCAGTTCAATTAACGAGGTTTAGTTAGGTGCCTCTCATTCGGCAAGTGTCAGCAGTCTAAGCAAATCTGACAGTCATGTTCAACGGCATCGCCGCATTCCCATGTCGGGAACTGAATTCGTTGAATATCGTAAAAGAAGCTGTCACTAGAGGCCACTTCAAGAATACGTGTGTACAGAATAGCAACGTACCGTAGCCTGAAAGCAGTGCGCATACTGCTGGCACATTGTAAAAAGACAGTCTGCAGACACTAGAGAGTTTTGGGGAACCGTTTTTGCCTCATCCGTTACGCTGCGATGGGACCTCCGGTACGAACTGCGCATGTGCGAGTCTTCTGCGGTAGCACATGCGCAGCTCGTATCGGAGCACCAATCGTACCGTATCGGATCTGCAAAAACGGTTCCCTAAAACTTTGTATTGTCTGACGGATGTTTCTTCCTTGCATGATGGCCCTGTCACATTGATCATAAAAAGTTTCCGCATACATGTTTTAAGCATACGTATGTATGAAGCAAATTTAGGCTTCGAATATTTTGGAGCCGTGTCCACAGAATACACCTTGTGAAAAACCCGTGGCTTTGCCTCCACGTGCCCGGTGCTGAAGCCCGCATTCCCCGCCGTTGTGAACGCTCGTCGACTCCTCCAACGTCTCCAGTGCCAAAGCCGACATTCCCTACCAGTGTGGGATTCTTTGAACCCCGCAACGTAAACAGCGCCGAGGATGGCATGCCCCGCTTGACCTACCGGTGAACACCCGTTGAGGTT
>JAZHYW010010533.1:0-20569 GCA_037355805.1 Ixodes ricinus | reverse complement strand
ATCCACGGAGCGGGTTCGGCAAACGAAAGGGCTGCTAAGATGTTTCGACCCAAAAATGCCGGAGAAAATATTATTGTTGGTTGTCTATAAATTACGATAGCATTCATCTCGGACAACCTCAGGGGCGACGTCTAAGATGAAGTCGAGAAAGACGTCCTAGTGGACGACATTAAGGACGACGTCTAGGATAACCTCTAGAACGACCTAAACGACGACCCCTAGGGCGACCTCAAGGACCTCTATGACGACCTCAAGGACGACGCCGAGGATGAGGTCCTAGAGGACGACGTGAGATATGACCTCTAGGATGATCTGAAGGACGACCTCTAGGATAACGTCTTGGTCAACGTCGAGGACGACGTCAAGGGTGACGTCAAAGATGACGCCTAGGACGACCTCTAGGACGACGTCGAGGACGACGACAAAGTCGTCAGGTTCTTCGAAGAGGATGCGAATGTGAAAAAATGCCAGAATGTGAGCTGAAATGGTCTACTGTGCGTTCGTACTGCGCGCATTAGGAAGCCAGAAAGTCCAAAAAATCCGGGGGGGGGGAGTTGCATAAAGAACGCTATAGCATTAAAAAACACTGTCCGCGCTGTGGTGCTGAGCATTGCAAGTCACCACCCTACCTGCCACGGCGCAAACACTTTTTTAGTCTAAACATATAAGCCACGTCATTCGCCGAGCACCTCAAAGAATTGCAGCGATTGCCTCCATTCGATCAAGGCCGAGGGTGTTCTTGGCTGCTGATTGGATGTGACGTCAGTACCTACTCGTAATCAACCAATGAGACATTTGTGACCCGTTCGCGAATTCAAATTCGGCCAATATTTCGCTGAGAGCAGTCTCATAAACATACAGGTAGGGAGAGTGGCGTTGCGGTCTCTGATGTGCTTGTCTTACCTAACTCTTTTATCCACCGCTCGATGTCAGCTTGTGTGTAGGGCAGAAAAAACAACGTGAGATTTTGCAAAGCGAAGCGCGGGTTGTCAATAGCTTGCAACGTTAAATTACAAACGACCACATTTGCAGCCTGCGTACAATCTCACTTCGCCGCGGCGCTCGTTTTGTAGCAGACGATACTCTTTTCTTTCGGTCTGTTAGCAGACGACGCACGATGTTTTTTATTGCCCTCTGCGAATGACGCTTCGTAGCAGACGAACCGCATTCTTTGCTCGCGTTTCTTTGCCCGCTCCACGAGAGGCAAATAGATCTGGTTCTTGAGTGACCCAAATCGGATCCCAGATTTCTTACAGTGCCATGGGACTCACATTGTAAGCCAGGCCCCAGAAGGCGGGGCGTCCCACGAACACAGCCTTGGCTCCAAGTGCCAGCGCCTTGACCACATCGGTGCCGCGACGGACTCCACCGTCTACGTAGACCTCGACCCGGCCTCGGACAGCTCTGACAATCTCGGGGAGAACTTCGATCTGCAGACAGACCCCAACAAGATATAGTACCTTGTGAAATCTGGTGAAATATCGATTAGAGTCCGATGTTGCGACCAATTTCCGATCTAGCAACGCTGCATCAGTAATAAGTTCTATTGTGCCGGCTGTAAGATGCGCCGCGATATGGATGGATGACATATTATGGTGCCTGGAACGTATTTCCGACTGGTGCGTTTACCGTGCTATAAAAACTAGTCCCTCGATTTCCTCCCGATGACGCCATAAAAGTGTAATGTCGCAGCAGCGGTGGTGGATGTCGAAGAGACTTGTTCTGCTGCAGGTTCGGTCGCTCTCAAGCTTGGTAGTCCACGGAAGCTTCAGCGGCCAGGAGTTCGAACGACACGATGGCCACGACACTCGCGTTCGTGCTTTCTGCCGGGACTTGTATCACCAACCGCCAGGATCGCGACATCCAACAGCCTGATACGCCGGCTTCTGTGGCGTCATTGTTTACAACTTCTGGACCACTTTTTGTGTATGGGCCGCAGGACCGAACGCTAAACGTGCCCCAGTCGAAGACGCGTTCCTGCGGCCAGGCACCGTAATATTATCTTGTCTAGAAACAAATTGACAGCACTTTTACCTTTGCATACATTCTGGTATAAAGGAAGTAGTAGGATTAGAAGGTTATAACTAAGAAGTAAGATTTAATTTGATGCTGCGTACGGTTGCCGGAAGCCCGTCAAGCTGCCGTCCGCCATGGTTAGAGACGAGGATGGCTGAAACTCCGCGATTGATGGCTTCTTCGGCGTCTTCCGCTGTGAAAGATGGGGAAGAGATATCAATCATTGAAGCTATCAGAACGTTATACATGTTTTTCTTATTATTATTATCGAAGCCCAAACTACTCAACAATAAGGACACCAATCCCGCATTGACATAATACATTTGAAAGTTTTTGTTTTCCTTTAAACATGGAACATCTCAGAACTCGCCTTCTGCGTGCCACATCTTCGTCTATTGGGCTGTGGAATCCGCTTTTTAAGCTTGCGCAGTACTTCCCTTCTCTGGGGTATTAGAAACTACGTATGCATTCACGACCTGGTGCCTCCGCATTTTTCACTTAGGTGATAAGCGCTGGAAAGGAGTATACTTATTCGAAAACTAAAGCGGCCGGGGGCATCACCCTTTCCCCTTCAAGTCCGCCACCCGTCGTTTGAAGCACCACCTAAAAGTGCCTCTCAGAACTTTGTATTTCATAGTGGGGCGCCATCTGGACGCTGTGCTTCAAAACTTCTGTATTCTGGGCCTTGAGGACACCGTACTTACCATAGCAGCTGTCCCGTCGTTCCGCCATGTCCGCGTCGAACGACGGGACACGGCGGAATGGGGGATGAGGGAAGTACTGCTCGTGGAAGCAGAGCTTCAATGGCTATGGGCACTTCCGTAAGTTGATCTAATAACATTGACACAAGTTTACGTTGGCACAGGATGATGTGATGCAGAGGCCGGTGACGTAAACTGCTCTTTCCAGTATGGGCGATTGTATCAAGGAACAATGAACTAGGTTTAGTTGCCCTACGTCTCCTCAACAGCCATATACGTGACTTCTGAAATGCCTAAGCAAAACCAGATTTATTTTTGTGGGTTGGTTTTTAGTTTCCAAAAAGAAACCGAGGATGGATTGTGTGGCCCCCAGCAGCCATTCATGACCAACTGGCTGTCCTGACGTCACGCTGTTGCAGTGGCTCTGTTGTTGGCACGGCAGATGCGCAGGCGCTTTTTTCGAGCGAACCTGGTTTCAGCACTCGCGCAGTTGCCCACACCTGCAGCGTGGACAAATTCTGACAGCAGTGGCGGCAGCGAACGGAACTGGAAGAAATATCGCGACTGCTATCGTTGCAGGCCTCGTCATACAGGGAGCACGGACTGTTCGTCTCTAGTGCAGTGATCGCCACTGGAAGCGCTCTCGTAGAGAGGCTGCGGCTGGTCCATGTCGCAAGACTGCGTCACCAGCGGCCGAAGTGAAAAGGATCTGCTTCTCCCTGTTGAGGCTCACACATCCGTGACGGCAGCGCACCGAACTGGAAAAGTTATCACGACTGCTATCGTTGCAGGTTGGTCAAAATTTACTATGTTCATACCTTGTTGGCGCATGTCGCTGCTGCCGCTGCTGATACTGTCTATTTTCAATAGTTGGAGTATGGTCGATGTTTGTCTAAAGTGTAATGAAGAAGTGTCAGATAGCGATTGAGGGTTGACATGCTTGGAGTGCGAATACGCTTATCACTTAAGACCCTGCGGTCAGGAACTAAGGAACATGATGGCAAAAACGGTAGACAATCGGTCAGTGCAACCTTCTCCTTCACTTTTCATTTTCACACTGAATAAAAGAAAAGAAAAAACAAAACAAAAGCACGAGTTTCCTCGTTTCTCGTCTTCTTCATCGTCTGATTGTAACATCCTCCTGAGCCTGAAGTCGACCTGGACGAATCTCGAGCAAATAAAGTTTTTGCTCGGGGCTCTTTATGAGCGTGACGTTTTGCTGCTTCATAAGACAGGCACGAACGATCCCGTCCGCTGCGGGGTACGTCTCCAAAATTCTTCCCAGTTTCCAGAGCGGCTTGGAAGCTCGGTTATTTTCAACTATGACTACGTCGTTCACTTTTAGGGAGCAAGTATTCGTCACGGGATATCGATGAGCTGACGGTAATTCCAACGGACAGTCGGACCTCCAGCGTTTCCGAAAATGTTCCATGATCTTTTTTCGATACTGAAACTTGCGAGTTATTTCCTTGTAGTTGCAATTGAAAACGAGCGTGTTGGTTAATAGATACAAAACTTGAAAGTATAAAACAGCGAGGACGAGGACTGGAACAGGACATCTTTCATTTAGCAACAACATAGAATGGCACAACGAAAAACCACCCCCAAAGGTCTCAACGTTCTGATACTAGAATACTGGGCGGGCACAACAACAGATTTGGGAGAGAAATCATCGAATCATTTGCCATGGGGACTGTAAACAACAACATTTCTGCACCTTCATTATCATTAACAAAGACAGAGGTCGAATTCCTAACAACGGAGATGACTAGATTACTGACACCTCGTCGGGACGCTGCAGCTTTTTATACTTTTATATTTATAGTACATTTCCCTTTGGGACTGCAAACAACAATAATTCTGCACCTTCATTATCAGTGACAATGACAAAGGTCGAATTCTAAGTAATCAGATATAACTAGATTAGTGAGACCTCGTCGTGACGCCAGTGCTTTTCAAACTTTTATATTTAGTGTATTCCCTTTCCTTTATAACTATTATCTCCTTTCCCTCTTTGAGAACGTTGAGACCTTTGGGGGCGGTTTTTCGTTGTGCCATTCTATGTTGTTGCTAAATGAAAGATGTCCTGTTCCCGTCCTCGTCCTTGCTGTTTTATACTTTCAAGTTTTATATTTATTACCTTGTGTTTCACAAATACTGGGTGGTCATTGGACCAGCTTGTTTCTGGTAGAACTGTCAAACTTTGTTCTATAAAGAAATGTGCTGGCGTGATGACTGATGACTCTCCTAGTCCCGAATAGAGATATGTCAGTGGTCTTGAGTTTACCATTGCTTCTACCTCTGCAAGTGTACTCGTCAGTGTTTCAAAGGATTGGCTGCTTCTGCCCAACAATTTCTTAAGGGCTGTCTTGACAGATCAAACGGGCCTCTCCCTCCATCCACCCCCCCCCCATAAAGCGGCTTCCTCAATAAACTTCCAGCTGATTGTGTGTTCTGCAATGAATGATTTGAATACTTCTTGCTCTAGTGCACCCAATGTCTTTTGGATGTCTTTTTATGCTCTCTTGAAGGCTGGTGCATTGTCAGAGTAAATGTCCCGCGGTATGCCTCTTCTTCATATGAACCGTTGGAATGCAAGCAAGAAAGCTTCCGCAGTGAGGCCCGTTGAGAGCTCCAGAAGAACTGCTGGAGTGGAGCCGCACGTGAAAAGTACGATGTACGCTTTGCTGTAGCCATCGTCGTCTCTCTTCTCGTACAGCGGTCCGACGAAGTCGACTCCGGTCACCTCAAACGTCTTGTCTCCTCAGTTATATATTTCGGTAGCGGAGCTTGCTGAACAGTATAGGGCTTTACATTTAACCGTGAACATACCAGACAACCTTTAATTGCCTTAGTCAGTTGCCGAGCACGTATGATCCAGTACCTCTCTCGTAGGTAACGCATCGCGCTTGCTACTCACCCGTGCATAACCTTACAATGAATCACGATTAGATTGACAAAGTTAGGGTTGTTCGGTAACAAGGCTCGATGTCTCACATCTACACTTTCTGTCAAGCTCTGCCGACGTCCTCTGACCAGCAGTATTTTGTTTCCGTCAAGGAAAGGGTGAAGCTCCGCGAGTCCCGCATTAGCCTCAGTCGTTTTTTTCACGCGGAGCACAATATCCGTCCGAAACTTTTTGTTCTGTACTTGCCTAATCCAATACTGCTCTGCTTTCTACAACTCCGCTGCAGTTAATCCAACTCGGATTTTGTCATTCCTCTCCTGAGCATTGTTAGCAAACCTAAAGACGCAGGCAGTAATCCTGAAAATGTACCAGTAATTCTCGTAACTTCTGGCGTCGAACAATGAGGAACCTCTTAATCTTTCCCCAACAGCACATGTGCCTCTCCCTTGCCTTCAAGTTGCGGCGTGTCTTCCGAGAACACTGAAGTTTTAGGCCATCCTGAAGATTCTTGAATGAGCCAGCTGGGCCCTTTCTACCAAAACAAAGCTGCTCCGAAGCTCCTGAAATCCTAGTTCTCTGGTCAAAAGGTCCAACATGAAAACAAAAACAACCCTCGGAGTGTCCCTGTCTTTCACGGTTGCAGCTGGAGGCGCGGCGCCTGCGTGCATTACCGGATTAGGTCAATACCCAACCAAGGCTTGTTAAGCGTCTCTTCCTGCGTTCGTGCCCGACGGTGTTATGGTTTGGCTGCTCGTCGCCACCTTGGCCCAAGGACGCCTGTGGTGCAGTTTCTACGGCTGCCGAGTATAAGTGCGTGGAAACGGAATTGTGAGGGGGCCCCTGTTCGCGAATGCCACTTGATCTGCAGGCGTCTAATTTATTTCTGCGCTCAAACTTTTGTGATGAGCAAAGTTCGCACTAGATTTCAAAAGTAATTAGTAATTTGAGTAGAAGTTACCTGAAAAACGTAGTTAAAGTAAACTACTAATTACCCCAATAAAGTTGTAATTGAAAGTTACCAAGTTAATCGGAAAAGTAATTAAACTACAGTAGTTTGAGTAGAGTAGTTGAACTACACCCAAGTCTGCAAGTTCGAAGTCAGAGGTGATGGGTGCTGTTTTGTGTCATGTATAAGTCAAATTCGAACGCTGAGCACTGCATATGTCAATATGTGTTTTAGCCGTGTACATAGCACCCATTTTACGTAAATAAAAACCAAGCTGGCAAAAAAAAAAAAAGAAAAAAATCTCAGTTGGTAGAGCGTTGCACTGGAAATGGAGAGGTCCCGGGTTGGATACCCGAACGAGGCGGATTTTTTCGCTCGCTCACCAGTCGCCTTGTTGTGTTTGTAGATTTGTGTTTGTCCTTTGTCCCTCTTGTTCCCCTTCTCCAGGGATTATTTTCATCACTCTCAATTACATACTTGGGTAGTAATTCAATTACTGTAATTGAATTACTGTAAGTTAATTACTTTTCTTGGTAATTTGTAATTGTAATTAATTACTTTTGGCTAAAAGGAATTGTAATTGTAATTTAATTACTTTCTAGCATCAGTAATTGCACATTTTCAGGCACAATTACAAGTACTTTTGCAAAACTTTGCGGGGCCGACGGAACCTCTCTGGAAGCCTCAGCGCTCGCACAGGCGGCTTAGCTCTTGGTGAAACACTCACACAGAGACGAACTCACACTCACGCATAACATAAACGTCGCATTGTTTGTTGTTTTGTTGCTTACACTTCGGGCTTAGAGACAATCCTCTTTGGAACCTATGTCCAGTGGCGTACCAACTTGTTTATGAGTGGGGGGCGGGGGGCGCAAACCAGACCCCCCCCCCCCCCCCAGGGCCGGGAGGCGGTGCCCTTGGTATCCCTTGGGTGCTGCCGGGCAGTCCAGTGTTTGCCCTGCCCAGTGGCGGCTGTTCCAGAGGGGCAAAAGACATGCCTTGCCCCCACCCCTGCACTTTGAGAACAGGGGAAGCAAGCGACCCCCTTGCCCCCCGGGTTGGTACGCCCATGCCTATCTCAACGGCGCCGTGTAATGCAGTCTGCGGTGCGAGAAGAAAACAATAGCGTAAACATGCCAATATATTGAAAGCAAAAAAAATTGAGCTTCAGCTTTCAGCCGAGGTTAGGCATTTTCATTGTCCAAAGTTATTTTTCTTGCTTTTTTGCCATTTTTACGTCCCTCTTCCAGTACTTTCGTGTATATTTGTACTATAGTTAAGTTTGTTTTGTGTTGGTTTTACTTCGGATATTATTTGCATAAGCACTTTGGAGAGTGACCTCGCACCTGAGAGTATTGTCACCAATGATTCAGGAGCCCCGATTCGGTAATTATACATTTCTGAGCCATTATAATTTCAACTGAATGTAAATAATTTACAATACCATGATGTCTGTATGTGAATGTGGTCGTGTTACCACATGTGGATTTTACTTTTTTATTAACACTTGTAAGACATTCCAACATGAATATTGTCAGATTTTTATTTGCCTGGCTAAATAAAGTCTGTCAACCCAATTTTTCTTTAGCGATCTGGCGTCTTCCAGCATGTGAACTAATTTATTATTATTTATTAAAAGTATAAGAACGTAGTACTTCATTGCCCCGTAGTGTCAAGTTCTATCATGAATTTAACAAGATTCACAAAAAGAAAGTACAATACGTGAACATTGGAGTAAGGAATGAACAAATATTTTGCATTCTATACAACTCGTTTAAAGTTATATGGCCCAAGTCGGGTCGTTCTTAGAAATAAGTAATTGTAAAGTAATTGCATTACTTTTAAAAGTAATTTGTAATTGTAATTAATTACTTTTCACGTAGTAGTAATTGTAATTGTAGTTAAACTACTTTTGAAGCAAAGTAATTGTAATTGTAATTAAATTACATTTCGGAAGTAATTTACTCATGTAGGCGAGTCTCAAATGCTTCAATTATCTGAGCCGCTTTTCTTTTTGTTTCATTACAAAGACGCGAGGCTTAGACACTGCTCCCTCCCCACAACGCTAAACATAACGCGATGTATCCGGACGCCGCTTAACATTGGCCACGCCAACGAGCTAGGTCACCCGAATATGATAACATATGTAAGAGAACGTAGCAAATCAACGGTAGCGCTGCCCGTAACCAGACATTTAGTGTGACGTCATGGAGGAGAGAAAGGGTGGTGTTGGTTCCACAGCCCACGTCGACCAAGATGGCAGCGCGCAAAGGCGATTAGTAGAAAGGTTATTTAAATTTCCTGAAGTTGTGTACGGACAATAAACTGGTACTCACCGGTGGTGATTCCTTTGGCGACCACGGGTAAATGGGTGATGCTCTTCAACCAGGTGACGTCATCCCAACTCTGAGAAGCGTCGATGAATGGGTCCGTCATAGACATCGCAGCTTTCGCGTCAGCGTATGCGTCATGTGACGTTCCTTCCAAGTTAGCGTATCTGCGCATAAAGCACGCCGTAAATGATTTTCAAGTTTGTCGACCAGTTTTTTTGCTTATATTCAAGACTGTCAATTCCTTGATACCAAAGCAACATACTAAAAGTACACTCACTTTGGATGTTCGGAAACACTTCGCAAGACATACTCAAAGAATATGATTCGTTTGCTAGTAGTATATTATGCATATAATTTTAGTATAGACTTGCTAGACATGGTCGAAGTGTGAGCCACACCTCTAAAACACGAAGTACACTCTTGGCCTAGAAAAGGCGCCACCGTCGCGCTATCATCATCATCATCATAATGCGGATGAATATATGGCAGCCCCATGGACTCTACGCGTTCGGGCGCAAGAGGTTCCAGGATTTTCTCGCCTATTTTCCCGAATGGCATTGTTATGAAAACAATTTTCGCGGAGCGACTTTTTGGTTCGGTACTGTTAGGGGCTTCAGTGCAGTTGAAATCGTACGGTAAACACAAGAAGAACAAAAACCGCACGCGTGGTTGTTTGTTGAGCCGTCTGCTGTCGGGCATCCCGACGATTGATGCTTGTTTGCGAATAAGCTGCACTATTTATGTTAAATGCTTAATTTTTTGTTCGTGAAAAAACAAACAAACGTCATCGGCCGGGTACTGAGGTACTATATATTGCCACTAAAAACTTCAAAAAGCAAATTTTAGTTTTTTTTTACAGAGGAGTTGTTACGGGTTAGTTTCCACAGGATCGTGTCTGATACCAAACAAATGTTGACAGCCGTGATCGACACAACACTCTGGTTACCACCGTCGCTCATAGATGGCTGTAGCTGTCCAAAGTTTTCTTTTTACAATTTGTATACAGTGCTGAACGTCGTCGGAATGTGTGGTTGTCGTTCAGGTTGGCGTTTTAAATACTCGTGTTTTAATGTAAGATAGAGCATATTATTAAGTAATCAGGCGACTACCTAAATTTATGAAATATGCGATAGTTTTTTTTCCAATATTTTTTGAAACTACATATATCTTTTATGCAAATTTCAGAAATTTAAAGCATGACATGAGCAAAAATAACATTTATTTCTTTAGAAAATTTGTTTTTATTTGAGTTCAGAGGTTTCTTTACTCAAAATAATGCTTTTGTACATATCCTAGACATGAAAAAAATGCCGCATCTCCTTTGGTATTGTATGACAGAGCCTCAAGTTTCAAATGAAACTGCAATCTGTCATTCATACACGCTAAAACAAAGTGAAATAAATATGAAGGTCTTCTTTCTTTCTTCAGGGTAATGTTGTCGCGAATAGAAAAAGAGGGACGAATTGGTAACTGAAAGCTGCACGTTTATTGAGACAAACTTGTGCCTGCAATTAAAAAATGTGACACCGCACATCCTGCGACGACGACGGAAGGGCAATTGACCCGAAGCAGCGCACTACGCGGGCCTGCTTTTAATACGCACTTTGTGTTGCCGAAGGTTCACAGAACACACGAAGTCTGTCGAAAAGGAAGGGGAACGTTTCATGGCTACCATTGGTAAGGGGAAGGGTGCGCCGGCCATGTTTCGCCTCCTCACAGTCGTGTACGCTGCCAACTGCGCCTGGTACGCAGCAATATGTCTGGTGATCGATCGGCGTAAACTATTAAAATAATAGTGTCAATAAAGGGTGCGACTAATTGGTTCAGAACTTGAAGTAGACGCCCAGTCCTAATTGACGTCCAGTAATTGTTTTCGGAAGCTATCTGGTTCAGCGAGAGAAATTGGGGTTTGTTTATACAGCCTGCACTTAGTCTGTCTTAACGTTTGACTTGTCTCTCAGCTGTAGATGATAAATTTAGCCCGTGCAGTACAGTGTTGTACCGTTCCTCAAACAAAGGAACGAAAGCTCGTTCCTCGTTCCTTTTGATTTTCGGAACGCGTTCCCGTTACAAGTTCTATATGGAAAAAAGGAACTCGTTCCCGTTACAGTTAAAAAAATGGAACGTATCGTTACATATACGTTACATTTGTATTTTTTTGCTAATTACCATATTTAGATAAATCAAGCAGAGTTTTTTTTAATTTTTATTTATCCCATTAATAATCAGGATACGAGTTTGTATGTCGTGATGGAAGGGCACCAGGAGAAGAAAACACGCGGAAGCAGGATTTCATTTGTGGATATATTCATGTTAAAAATCTCAGCTATTAACCATGTCCATGTTTGTGGTGGACGATTTAGACGAGACGAATGTACTTTTACCCAAGACTGCACGAGTGTTTTATAACAACCTCACACGTTTCAATTTAACAAAGTCCCGTGTTAGAACTTAACAACAGTTGCTTCTCGATGTTGCTGTCCGCAAGACGAGCAAGTGAAGGAGAGGGTAGGACTTTTGGAAAGTCAGTCTTGAAAGCTACAAATACCTCTTTGTGAAGGTTGAATGTGTTGTTCAGTTTGAAGCTGGGGCAAGAGAAGGAATAAAGGTTAATTTTTGTGTACCTTTTAAGTGACCACCGTTCGGGATACAAGGGTGAGTCCGATATCTGGCAATCTGTGATCTTGTCGTAATTGTAGGCCTTGGTATTGAAGTTCAGAAATGGCTGTAGTCGGAATAAGATTTCTGGGTGTATGAAGATCCGTGAAACCAAAGAAAGTAGCTGAGTTTGAAACAACCGTCTTTCTTTGTCGTTTCCTACAACCAAAAAGTTTTGCTTTTTGTACCGCAGTTTCGGGCTGTCAAAAAGAATCAATGCCGACCAGCGCTCCTGCACCCGAAACTGTTAGCAAGCAAGGGCCACACAAAATAATTCATTAGGTCAGTAGCCAAAAAGTTAACGAGATCCTGCATTTCGTAAAGATATTGTTTTTGTATTTTCATACTTTCGCTGTTAGAAATAAAATAAAAATTACCCTACTGGACGAAAAAAGGAACGCCGTTACTCTTTCCGTTCCAGTAAAAATGTAACGCGTTCCCGTTCCAGTTCCACCAATACGAAATGGAACGGTGGCGTTCCTTCGTTCCTCCTAACAGGAACGCGTTCCAGGAACGCAGTTCCTTGGAACGCCGTTCCGTACAACACTGCAGTACAACTACTAACCTGGAGTCTTTAACGACATGCACGCACAGTAGTACTACACGAACGCAAGCCGGTACGATGCTCATCCAGATGGCAACGGGCAGGGGGCGGGGAGGATTGAACTCAGGATCCCTGGGTTCTGCAGCGCTGGCTTTCGCTCCACGTGCCCCGAGCTGGTGCGCGCCAGCCCAGTCGGCCACCGATCCCCCCGTTCAGCGAGAGAAAATGCACAGATCCCGTGATTCTACAAACTACCGGCAGATGGCGCTCATGCTGGGCGTAGCACGTGAAGCTGAAGTCCGCGCTGCAGTGCACAGGGATACCCTGTGTCAAACATCCTCCAACGCCAATTTCAATACTTCCATTTGCATTGTGGCCGGCAGGAAATCGTACATTTATTGTTGCATGACATGCGATGATGGCGCCGCCATAGTATTGTGCATAGTCTGGCTTACGTCCTGCAACCTTTATTGTTTCCAAACTTTTTTTGTCATTCCACGACGCCTCATTCCACGACGCCTCAAACTTCCATTTGCATTGTGGCCGGAGGAAATCGTACATTTATTGTTGCATGACATGCGATGATGGCGCCGCCATAGTGTTGTGCATAGTCTGGCTTACGTCCTGCAACCTTTATTGTTTCCAAACTTTTTTTTGTCATTCCACGACGCCTCATTTAGGTTGCTACATGGCGGGAACTAACCTATGCTTTATAACTAAACTTGCTCGTCATTTACGTGGCAAACGTTCCGAGTCACAACGAACTGGCTTCGATGATCAGTGCTTCCCCAAACTCCGTATACTGTCTCCCAACCCGCCCCTTCATTCCCCGAGAGAAGCTGCAGAATGCTCAGGGAGGAGCAACCGCACATACTCCTTTTCATACCGAGTCCGACCACGGCCGACGGTATGCGGTGCGCACCTTCGTCTGCTTCTTTTGCAGGGGTTGTGATGACGTCAGAAAGATGCCGAGCTCCTGGTTGTCTCCGACTGTAGGATAGTGGGTAGACAGCTTGCTTTGAGGTCTATCCACTACCTTTCAATCAGCGCGAATAAGACCTGAGCGTCTTTCTAACGTCACCACATCCCTTGCAAGAAAAAAGAAAGCAGACGAACCTGTGATTCGCAAATCATACGATAGAGCCAATAAAGCAGCTCCGAAAGTGTATTGTGCCGGCTCTTGGTGGGTTTGTTGGTTTGCTCACCAGCTAAACAAATCACGCACCAAAAAGAATAAGTGCAGGACTTAGGCTAGGGGGCACAACCTACCGCCCGTTACAAAAGTGTATAGCCATAAGCATCCATCCTTCCATCCAGGTGTGCATTTCCTGTCCGTAATTGGTTTGATCGGTAGTACCAAACGCACAATGGCGAAGAGCTACGTGAGGGTGCAGATTCGACGTTACATGACCGCATCAATCGAATGGCACACCGTCGGCTGCGCTCCGACCTAAAGTGAAACGGAGTATTCGGAGCTGAAGTTAGTCTGCTTCTTGCACAAAGGGTTGTGATGACGTCAGAACACCGAACTCTGATTGGCTGAGTGAAGAAAAAAAAGTGGATAGACCTCAAGGCATGTAACATGGAGGGTCACCCGCTATCCTTTCGATCAAAGTCAATCAGAGCTCGGCGTCGTTGGGACGTAACCGCAAATCCTGCGCACGAAGCAGACGACTTGCTCTCCGCATAGCTCTCTTTGACTCATGGACAACTTTCTTGGACATTCCGTGTAATAAATGTTTCGAGGATATATCAAACATTCTAATTGAATTGAGTTCTCATGAGACCCTGGCAATTCCAGATCTTGGAAACATCGCGATTCTTTGTCAAGAAAGCAGAAATTGCCAATTTTGCGAAAGTGGCCAATAGGATTCAGTAAAAACAATTGTTGAGCAGAGGAATAAACATTATGCGCGTTTCAAAGGTTAATTATTCATTATTGTTATCTTATGACTATGATATAAAATATTCCAGGGGAATATATTGATCTTTCCTGTTGTTCAAATTAAATTATAATTTTAGTGCATTGGTCGAAACGTTGATGTCCAAGAAGATGGGGATGAACGTGGTTGTTCCTTAGAAAACGATTCAGTACGCGTGAATAAAAACGTGGGAGAAATATGTATGACGACAGAATAATAAGCTGTATACGATTGAACGTACTTCAATCCATCCGGGAAGCTGTACTGCTTCTTGACTCTCGTGATTTTCCGTCCAAACACAGGCTCGTCCACGGTCAGAACGATCGCACGGTAGCCGGCCCTTTCGGCGCGTTTCACCAGACACTTTGTGAGGTCGCGGTCGATGGCAATCTGCAACTGGAGCCAGCGAAGTCCTTCTGGCACTTCCTTTCGCAGGGCCTCCATGGAAGTGCTGCTGTATGAGCTCAGTATCATCAGGGTCCCCTCCGCATGGGCAGCTACAAAGAAACGCCAACTCTTTTAGCAAGCCACTCAAAAATAGGTAATCGATCGCATGCTCGATTGAGGCGTCGGCGTGCGAGATCCGGCTACGGATATTGTGTCCTTATCAATGACAAAGTACCCGCACGTTAAGGCGGCAAATAGATATATAAACAGAAAAAAAAATCGACTCACACAAATTTCATTTTTATCTAATGCATGTATTCAAGAAATTATATACGCGGGATGATGTTTGTTTTGGTTTTACGTAGATTTCTTTTATAAAAGTTGCGAAATATACACCGCCGTAATGTGAGTCACTACGGGTGAGTTATACGGCCAAGAGAACTACAATACGGTGTAGTACTCACGATGAATCGGAGTATGAGCTAAAATTTGTTCGCTATATTTTAACATAATGAAAATACTAAATATGGTTCTAATTAGAAACTTGCTGAGCGTGACCAGAAACTACTAAATGAGTAATTTAAAAAAGAGACTTTGCGGTGCGGGGAAGCATGGCAGTCACCACTCGTGCAACAAACACACAGCTGGCGGTGAGAACGCGGACGACAAAAGTCGGGAAAACCGAGCGGGCGACTTATCCCATACACAGCCTCGATCCCGCTGCATGATGTGGCAACTTTAGCGTCCCTGCGTGCTTCCACATGCTCCGAGCCTTCCAGAAACGACTGATTTAGTCGTTTTTGTACTGCTTGCTTGCATAAAGACGGCTATATACGCCAACCGCTTGTCAAGTGCTACGTTACGTCAGTTGGGTTCTGGTAGCGGTCTAAACGGCCCTTTTTTAGGGCCCCCATATTTTGCAAACGAAGCTAGTTTCTGTATGCGGCACCGCATGCCTTTGTAAAAGTTCACAGGAAAGACCCAGCAAAGATATATGTGGTCCTCATCTAGAATATCGCGCGTTGTGATTCAGATAAAAACTATCTTGTTTATTTCGCGCCTTTGACAAGGTATAGTGTACATAGGTAGCGAAGCTTCGGCCAAAAAGCGGTTCAAAACAAATCGCCAACGACATCGGCCTGGAGGGTCACGTGAAGGATGCGATTGAAGCGCGACTAGGAGAGGTGGGGAGAAACATTAATAAAATTAATTAGTTTGTGACTAGAAGTATAATCATTTGTATTTTTAAACAAGCTAAATATAATTATTAGATATTATCAATCATATTTGGCGCGCTACAAAATTCAAAGCATGTCTTTGTTTTTGCTAATAATATGCATACTTCTTATTAGCGTCCTCTGTACGCCACTAGCAAAAAGGCCGGCTAGCAATAGCGATATTCGCAGTTCTTTGTAGACCTTGTGGCGCGCGGAAAGACAGGCTGTTGACGTCCGTCTGCTTGCTTGTGTTTGGGCCTCCATGTGCTTTTCGCTTTTAACTGTTTTAGCGGCAGTTAACACCGTTTGGGAAGCTTTGTTGTTTGCTTGGGCGTGATTAGCCCAGTTACTTGCGCGGGAACTTGGCAGTCGTGCGCTTGGACCTTGGACACTACTGCGTCCAAGGGGCTCAACGTGCGATGATGAGCACAGCGCGATACGCAAAGAAACGGTGCTCTGTGGAAGTGTGTGAAAGCGACACCCGCACGGCTGGCATCTCGCTGCACCGGTTTCCCCTCGACTCTTGAAGGTGAGACTTAGCTACTGTCAGTAACATGCCTGCTGTGTGATGTCATGCCCCCTTGTTCGGTCTTCTCTTAACTCTTGTTAGTTTTACCTAAAACTATTAGGGTTGTCTGGATGTGCACAAGAAACTACACCTGAAGGCGTAATATGTTATAGTAGGAATGTTGACTTCGCAGCGTTGTGTGCCGTCATTATAAAATTGCCCACGATATTCAAATTTACCTGTACCGGCCTGGCTCTGAGGAGCCTAGTGTCGTGATCATCGGCGTGGATATCAGTGGTACAACACATATATATAGTAGGCCATCTGTGCGTAAGACTCGTGTTTTACTCTTCATGATGTACACAGAGCGTTGATGTCATGCATTTGTTAATGTCCTTGCTCTGATTTGCTTTGGTTTGTGGACATTTTGGCTACATTTTCTTTTCATAAGTATTCACGGCACCCACACAGCACCATGCCTTATCTGCAGGCGCGAAGCCTGGGTTTGGTTCTGCAACAACCGAAGTCTACGGGGAAGACTCCATGGCAGCTACGAGACAGGGTAGTTTGCTCCTTACATTTTGAGGAGTCAGCTTTCCTGCGGCCTGGACACCTCCGTCACGATGCGTTGCCAAGTGTGCTTCCCACAAAAGGTAAGCAGACCAATAAACCTTCCGTGCACTTTGTGACTAAGCACGGTTAACCCACTCATAGAAAAATAGTTACCACATGGGGCTGAAATATTGCTTCTGTGGGCTCATAACATTTTTATATTATTTGTAGAGACAACACATGGCGACATTTGCAGCAAAAGCTCTCCAGGTTCAGCAGTTGTGCATGGTGAGCTTTTTTATTGTAACTAACATAAAGTGGCAGCAACTGCCAGCACCACTGCATCACCTTATGGTCTTCATGACCTGAGCATTTAGCAATAAAACTAGGTGAGATTAGCTGGAAAAAGCTGGTAGAACATGGTTAGAGGTACTGCTAGAAGTTCATTTCAGGCCCGTTTATAATGACATGTTTTATTTGAAGTGACATAACCAACGTCAATATCGGTCCACAGAGCATCTTTTGCCATGCCGACACCCAGTCTTCCAAAATAAAGCTGCCCATGAAAGAAAGTGATTTACATTTTGTGTTAAAGTAGGCGAATTCACCGTATATTTGCAGAGGTGAGTTCGCCACCCTCACCGAGCTACACATACTTCGGCAGTTCAGACTCACGGAGCTTCTGTGGTCACCCTGACGACCAGTTTTTCGAAATGGAACTTTCGTGGGAACAAGGTGATTTTTCTTGTCGTGTGTTAGAATAGACACATAGAAATGAACTCAACTACTATTCTATGACTAACTTCACGCTAAATTTGCAGAGAGGAGTTCGCCAGCCTCATCGAGCTGCTCGTACTCCGGCCGCTCAGACTCGCGGAGTTCCTGTGGTCACCCTGACCACCAGTCTTCTGAAATAAACCTGTCATAAAACGAAGGTGAATTTCCTTTTTATGCGTTCAAATAGGGGAATAAGAAAGAACTTCAAGCTCTTCTCCTTCGCTTAGTTCACATTAAATTTGCAGAGCCGATTTCTGCGGCTTCATTGGACCACACATACTCGTGCACCTTATTAGGTAACAGTCCACTAGGGGCCCATAATAAGTGGTGGCCGAATATTGTTTGTGCTATCCTTTTATTCCATTTTTTGTGAGCTTGCTTTTTTAACTGGTAGAAACAGCCCAACTTGACGAAGGACAAGAAACAAGGAGTATACAGACAGGCGCTGTAAAAGTACACAGAGAGGCACTGTTTCTGCCAGCTAAGATGAACAACCAACTCGCCCAACTTTCCGCTTTGTTGAACTTGCTTTCTTGCTTACAGCTTTTGTAAAAACCTTTTTTTATTTATTTTTGCAGTTGATCACAGCTACGCTTTACATCAAGGTGCTGCTCCTGCTCAAGAGTCCAGCGGGACGTGGCTGACATGGAGATTTTGGTTTCTTCACCGTCGCCTAGAGACTCTCTCTCTGGCTGTGCTGCTGGGCCTTCTCACAAATGTGAGTGGTTTCTATGATGCGAACTTTTTTCTTTTGCAGTTATTTTTTTGTGAAATTATAAAAGGTCAGACCGCAAAAATAAAAAGCCAAGGCTCGAAAAACACCAGCGGATACTAAACTTTATCTTGAGAGCTGATGGCGCAAGGAGTCACATCACAAGACCGGGTAGCTGGCAGCTACAAATCGAAGTTTGTTCAAAGTTCACATTTTTGTGTTTCACGGTATATTGTCATTGTCAAGCACACAAAAATACAAAAAAATGTTCCACACGCAGGTGTTAGCACCATCAAATCAAAACAGCTCAACCGGTTTCACAGAATCATAAGTCTTCCCGCAAAACCTCACGTAAGACAGTGTTTTTTATAGTTATCGAAAAGCTGCCCTGGTCATATGTGTGTGATGCTGAGCCTGTCATGGTTCCTTGTCCTATCTGCCAAACATTAGTTGCCTGTTTTTGTGCGAGCGCTTCGCTGTTACAGTGCCATCGGCATAAGTAAAGTATGGTCAAGCTTTAAAAAATGCATTTCACAGTTTGGATGCCTGTTCTGACTTGCATGTTTCTTAGTTAAACATATAAAATAGCACGAAAAAGACGAGGACAAGATGTATACAGGACAAGCGCTGACTTTCAACTAGTTTTTACTCAGGAAAAGCAAGTATTTTGTGTGCGCCCTTGTCTTTTTGGACTATCAGGTCTCTGGCCAACATGAAGCGCCTAGTCCGACATAAAGGTGTACTGCTGCTTTCCTTAACTTGAATTGCATATGTGTAGTTTGTCATACTTGCTGTTCTTGTTTAAAGACACTTCAAATCACTGAGGAGTATTTTTGAGTGTGAATAGATTACACATTTAATAAATTTATGGCGAATGCAAGTTTTTCTTGGAGACCTGATCTGGTTCATTTGTCAAATTGCAGCACCCGGCAAAAGCCGCAGCATCGACAAGAAGAAGTTGAACGCCCTGAGAGCCAAGGTGCGACAGCTTCAAGAGCGTAACAAGAGGCTGCAAAGAAGGCTGCAACGACAACGTCAGATGAGGACTGTTGCCGAAGTCGTTGAGAGTGTCCGCGTTCATGTGTCTCCTGCTGTCGATGCACTCGTTGAAGCCCAGCTTAGAATGAGCAATGTGAGCCGGTTTAGCCGGAGACGGATACAGCAGCAAAGTGTAAAGCTAGGCAGCAAGTGCACAGGCTACGTACGTTAGACCACCCAGAGTACTTTTTAAAGCAGTGTAGGCATGTTCTATTCGAACCTTTCATTTTCTTCGGTTTCTTGAGGAGTAATGTAGTCTTCAAACTGATTCACATATATAGCGTATAAAGCTGTGAAGCAACACTGGCTTATGAAGTGCAGCATACCACAGGGCTCCAAGATGGTTTACTCAACTTGGCTTCCTTGACCTGCACCAAACAATCGTTGCGTTGCAGTGTAGCAGCACCAGGAGATGCAAGTTAAAATATTTTCAGCATTATGGTACTGTGCCCAAGGACTGCGTAAACAAGTGTAGCTTTTTTTTCTGTGTATTACAGTGGTGAACACAGTTGTACTCGGAACACTGTGAAACCTCTGAGTTATTAGTGGCTGCCTGTAAACTGTCATGTCCTCACACCATCCAGCCGATTGTACATTGTCTTATTATGTTATAATGTGCCTTATGTACCGATCTACTAGTTTTCTTCCACCATTACACTTTCAAAATAGTGAATACCGATTGTATGATTCTAGTGAGTAATCTGATTGAATGATTGTAAGTGAATAAAACAAATAAAACGCGACTGTTAATGCGACGTTGGACTGGCGTTAGAGTTACTGTAGTGTATTTCACACGCAACACACTCCAGCAATTTGATTCACTCTTTTTTTGTGAAATTACATCATTCGCTTTAAGGTTTCCCACATATTTCCGAAGGACCCTGAAGGAACAAAGAGCAAAACACTGCGGCTCGAGTTTAACCACAGTGCAAAGACACGATGGTGTGACGAAATGAAACTACTCTCATAGCAGGTCGGCTCACAAAGTTGGCTGCAGAAAAAAAACATTCGATACAAAATATAAGAGCAAGGGGAAATAAGGGCGTAAACGATCCAGTGTAGAGTAAACATCCCAAGAAAAACCCGAGACTGCAGGTAAAAAGAACGACACACACACTAAAAAGTATCAAACAAAGCTCAAACACAGAGCTATGTTTGAGACTTTTTAGTGTATATGTCGTTCATTTTACCTGTAGTCTCTGAAATTATTTTTTGTTTAATTTTCGCGCCAAACCGCACGCACGCATGACGTCACGTTTTTTTCGGAAATGTCGTCATTTCCTGTTTATTTTTTGTTCCGCCGGAAGTGTCCCCACGACTCATAGATGGCGCTAAAGCAGCCCCATGGGC
>JAZHYW010010532.1:0-25161 GCA_037355805.1 Ixodes ricinus | reverse complement strand
TGTTGACAGGTGCAGCCGGTGCTGGCCTGTCCTGAGCAGAGGAAGCAGCTAAAGCGCCCTCTCCGCGAGAAGAGGAAGCCTGTTGACCCTGCGCCACAGTCTTGAAGGGTGGGGCGGGCACGGCTATTGCCGGCCCGCCCTTGCCCAGGGGAGCAACATTCTGCTCCTGTTGGGGAGATGGGGCCCTTAAAGGGATACTTCAACGAAATTCGAGATATTCCCGTCGTGTTCAAAAATAGGTTGAATATGATCCACAATATCCGTAAATGACAATCGCACGTTTGTATTTTAAGTCTGATGGCTGTATTTTTCGTTATAAACGGCCCACTCTGGCCAGCGCTCGGAGAAGACCCAGCGGAGACCACTTGACATCCAACGCAATCGTGAGGTAGGTCGTCGCGGGACGAGCAAAGCTACGGCGAGGCTGACGTCGAGAGGATGGCCTAGTCGTTCCAGCCACCGAAGCCGCTGCTTTTGTACGAATTTTGAGTGACGGGTTAATCTTCTATAAGCTTGTAGGGGAACAATAGCTACTCCTGGGACACACACAAGGCATTCTCGGGAAGAGGAGAGTTCCTCCTTCCCCTTTTCTCTCGTCGTGGCCGGAGGCGAGACACTCCACCGTCACTAGCTGTCAAGGTTCCTAGACGGGCATTACAAGCGAGGCGTTAGCGACATCCACCAGGTGCTCTTTGTTAATCGTTTAATTCGTTTTAAAATTTATTTTTGAGACTTTTTTAACAAGATATTTGTATGTTCGATGTGATACTGCTCCTTTGAACACATATAGACAGAAAAATGAACGCCGAAATTTCGTTGTAGTATCCTCTAAGTCAGCCGCCAAGATCTCAGAAGAGACCTGGGTGGCCCTAGTTTCCAAGCGTGCTGCAGGCCCCCTGCCCACCACCTCTGCGTAGCCTCCCTTTGAGAGGAAGGACAACTCCTTCTTAGCTTCCAAGTGGGAGATGTTCTCCTTTGCCTTTAGGGAAAAACTTTCTTTTTCTTGACGCCAAAGGGGGCAGGTGCGAAAGTACGTTGGGTGGGGCCCACTGCGGTTACTATAGCGGGCCGCTGCCTCGCAGATGTCAACAACATGTTCCTGGCTTCCACATTTCGCACAAGTTTCTTTTTCTCGGCAACTGCGTGACCCATGCCCAAAGCGCTGGCAGCGGAAGCACCGTTGCGGGTTGGGGACATAGGGACGGATTGGACAGTGGAGATAGCCCGCCTTCAGTTTTACGGAGAGTGTGTCTCTCAAAAGTCAAGATCACGTGCTTTGATGGGGTTTTGTTGCCATCCTTCCGGAACACAATACGTTTAATGGCAACAACACTGGCATCTGTCAGTCCTCCCAGGATTTCTTCCTCGCTAGCGTCGAGAAAGTCGTCTTCACAAAGGACTCCACGGATCGTGTTGAGCGTCCGGTGAGGACTCGCGGACACTTCGACGTCGACTATGCTGGTATCTTGGAGAGTGCCTCACTTTGAACTTCCGTGTTCACTTCAGCGAGAAGGTCGCCGGATTGGAGTTTTTTGCTTTGTATGAGAACCCAATGAGGTTTTGTAGCACCTTGGCTACCACGAAGGGGGACAGTTTGGACACTGGTTTGTCTTCGAGGTTGGAGTGGATCGCAAAACAACTTTGTAAATGTTCCCATTTCAGGGGCTCTTCCAATAAGTTGGGGCTCCGCGCTGGGCCTCTTGGAAGCCTGCCTTGAACCGGGTTTAGAAAAGAGGGGCGCCATATGAAGGGCAGGAACTTCGGCATCTAGCGCACCAGCCACCACGGAGCCCAACGATAGGATAGGTAACATCTCATAACAGGTCTGGCTTGTCTGAGTATGTTACTCCACCAGTGCTACTAGGATGCTATAACCCAGTGTGGGTCAAGAGAGAGGTCTGTATCCACCCAAGGTTAGCCCTTACTGCCAAAGAAGGTGAAATAGGAAGGAAGACGAGAAGAAGAAGAAGGTTAAAGATAGGAGCGGAGAAGAAAGGCGACTGACTGAATCATCTTGGTCGGGCCGAGCCACGACACCCGTCTACGAGAAGCAGGGGCCGAAACGGTAGATTGCCTCAGCCCGGGGGGGGGGGGGGGGGCGGGCGAAGGGTTTAAACGTACCGCGGTCTCAGCTCAATCACCAGGATCCCCTTTTCCCCGGACACGGGTTAAGCCATGGACAGCCAGACGTGGGTGGCATGGATCGAGGTTCGTAGTGACGCCACTCACCAAGCACCTACTAAAGTATGTGCCCCCTGCGTGCGGGTATGGTGGCCCACGTGGCTGGGGTCCGTTGTGACGCTACTCACCAAGCACCTAGCACCTAAGGTGCAGGCGCACCTGTGGGGCTCGGGGTCCGTGGAGACGGCACTCTCCAAGCACCTGCTTTCACAGGTGTCCCCTGCGGGGGCTCGTTGTCAAGGCTTTCATAGCTCCCTCGTTACTGCAGCCCCGTTCTGCTGCAAGGGCACCCTCTCGCGTGAAGGAGACAGTTGCAGTACCAAGAAAGATAAGCAAGCCTTGAAAACGTACCACAATAGTTGACGCCAAGTATAAGCATTTTCACTGTTTTCAAATCGACGGCCCAGCGTGCGACCCCCATAGCGCGAACGTGTCCCTGGCTTCGGAAAGCGAGCAAAGCATGCGGTTCGTAGGTAACGAACCCAGAAGATGGCAACGGCCAGAAGCTTTTTTTCTGGAATGGTCTATAGGTGGTGTTAGTCAAGGTCACGATTCGATCTTGATGCGAGCTGTTCCACCAGTGACCAAGTATAGGTTCGTTTTTTTTTTAGTTTTTTTTATTGGGGAATGGGGTGTTTTTGGGGAGGCGGAGAGTGGACGTATGTGGATGGGCTCCCGTAGGCGGCGGCCTGGGGGAAGGCAGAGCGCGGCTTTTCGGCCTGGTACACGTCGGGCAGCTGTTGAGCGTCGGCGGGGGCCTCGAAGGGCGCGCCCGACGCGCCGGGCGACAGGCCCAGCGACGGCGCCGGGGTCGGCTGGGACAGCAGGCAGCGGTAGTAGGCGTGCTGCAGGGTGGTGGTCACGCGCACGTACTCCTCGACGATGCCCAGCTGGCGGCGCAGCTCCTCCAGGCACAGCATGATCCGCTCCCAGTCCACCTTGTCGTCCATGACGCGGAACCTCACGCGAGTCTGCGTCCGGGGAACCAGCGCGCCTGGTTGTCTATCTAGGCATTCTAGGCCAAGTTCCTTTCCTCACCTAGTGGGGCACTGTGTAAAAATCGCACTTGTTTCCATAATTTTTGCTCACTGGAATTTATGTTTTTTTGTTTGTTTTTTTCTGCTTGCGTTATAATTTGTTATGTTTGGTTAGGTGCAGCGTAGGGTGGTTCTGAATGCGTTCAATGACCGGGCATCGCGTCGAATAATGGGAGTGTCTGATGTTCAGGGAAGCGACATGGCTGTTCCAAGCGTCATCTCATCGTGATAGGATGAGGTTTGTTCCACCTGCAACGCTCTCTATAGACCTTTTCTACGCGGGCGCCGCCATATTGAAACGCGGAACTTCCGGCAAGCGAGAAAGCATTTTTTGTCCGGCCACGCAACTGGGAAAAGCTCACGCTTTAATCGCGACTGTCTGCCATTTTGTTTTTGCTTTTTCTATATATTTTACTTGTTTTGTATCGTAAGGCCTTGCTTTTTTATACCGGATTTCTCAACTACGTGGCAGGAAACGAAGGTATAGAAAAAAATATATTTTTGATGTAATGGAGAGTTGTACTGTGACATGCCTTACCTATTCGTTTGTGCGTGACGACGTTATTAGATTACCTTAGTTGTGGAACTACCTCGGAAGGGGGCACCACCCCTCACTCCCTTCAATGCGCCTCCAGCCGTTTGAAGCGCAATCTTGATTTTCGTTTCAATCAGAACTGTGTGTTCCATAAAGTACGGTGTAACGCAATCTAAACGCTGTGCTTCGAATCGTGCCTAAGGCATAGGCTACACTGCAGTTACAAAAACAGCCGTCCCCCAAAAAAGGGGAAGGGGGCGTCGAACGACGGGAGGCGAGCAGCGAGGAGAGAAGTCGGGTATTGCTCGCGTGCAAGCTCCGTCTATGGAAAGTTCCTGTAACTGAGCTAATCTAATAGCGTTGGTGCGTGATCCGCAACGTGACGTCTTGAGATAACTTGTGGGGTTGCGCATGGTGATTCAAAGCCAGCAGGGTGCGCCTCCCGTAAGTCATACCTAGTCCAGCTGCTTGCACTCCGCCCCCTCGTCGTGAAGACGTGAAAAGAGTCTGGGCTGCGAATTTCCCTGCTTTGGTTCACGCTGAACCGCTTCGTAAATATAATTAATTACCGTAAACAACATTTAGGCATGATTAATTAGCTTCTATATGATTCAGTGTAAGTCAGTATGTCCAAGTAAGTCTTCATAATGTTTTCTTATATTCATGTAAACTCTAGCTGCTATTGGCTATGTATGCTTTATGTTTCCTTGGTGGGCGTGTAACGGTGTTTCTTTTCGCTTGAGCTTTACACGTTTCGCTGAAAATCCAGCCCTTAATTAAAGGGATGCTGAACCGAAATCAGGATTCCACAAAACACAGTGGCAAAAGCGTGCAATGGGATGCTACAAACACCAAGACATCACTCATACAGCGATATCTCGAACGGATGACCCTATTTTTAAAAAAAAGGAGGCGCATTTGACAGATATATTGACGTCTTGTTTTTCCGAAAAGAGTCGAGAAGGAGAGGGAACGGCCTCGCGTCTTCTCCGCCTCGGCGCCTTGAGGGGTGAAGCGAAGAGAGGAGGAAATGAGATATGTTGACATGACGCGCCTTGTCGGCCTAGTTCAGTTTCGACCTCTTTTTCCGAAGATGCGGCCGGTCACTCGAGATATCGCCTTACGAGCATTGTTGTAGGGATTGTAGCGTCCCGCCTACAGCTCCTGCATTGTTTTCTGAAATCCAAATTTCGGTTCACCATCCCTTTAAAGACATTCTACGTGAACATTTATATGTATCTTTGTCCTACTGATCAGGGCGGAAGTTTAAATGCGCAGCGTGTTGCCAGGTGCGCTTGGGTCTTGCTGAATTTGACGGACACTGACAGGAAGCCCGCCAAAGTTAGCGGATGGTGGTCACGTGATGTCATCAGATAGACGGGGTCACGCAACATAAAAAACGTGAAATCACTGTGCCATGTGACGTAATCTCACGCTTTACAGTATATTTATGGTGTCACGTCGTGGTGTCACGTGGCGGCACCGACGTTACGTGGATGGTGTCACGTCGTGGCGTGAGTGGCGTAACCTGATCTGGTCACCTGGTTGGAGTCACGTGATCAGGTAATGCTATGACAGCACGTGACTACCAGCTAGCTGATAAGGTTAGGTGTCTACCGCCCCGCTCACGAGGTCACCTGCCCAACGTCTTCTATTTGGCGGACGATTCTTAGCACTGAAAGTTAGCAACTCCGCAACATATTAAAGTGGACATGGGACGTTTTTTTCTAGATGTTTCAAGGCGTCACGTAAAGCTGCATGAGGGGATTCCAACCCTCAAACAAATACCGTGCTCAATGAACACTAGGGATGCCGCGAACTTTTTCGAACCGAAGTTTCGATGATCGAATCAAGCGGTTCGAAAGCTTCGAAAGATTTCGAATTTTCGACCTTTCTATATCGTAAAATTCGACGGAAGTCGAATTTTCGAACTTGTTGAACTAAGAAGTTCGACGCTTTTCGAACCGTCGAACTTATTACGATAAGAAATTCGATTCCTTTCGAACTTTCGAACTTATTACACTGCAAAATTCGATGCTTGTCGAACTTTCAAACTTGATAAACCGAAAAAATCGATCATTTTCGAACTTTCGACCTTCTTGCACTAAAAAGCTCGAAGCTTTTCGAACTTTCGACTTTCCTACGCCAAGGAATTCGATCATTTTCGAACTTTCGAACTTATTTATCAAGAGAATCGAAAAGGTTCGAACTATCGAATCCTGAAAAATCAAAAGTTCGACGAACTTCGAACTTTTAGGGTAAAAGTTCGACGTTCGTCGAACGTCGAAAGACCGGCGGACGGTTTCGTTTGAATTCAAGTAGTGAGGTACATTCGTAATTTTTTTCTCTCGGATTTTTACATGTGGTGCCGCGTTCCTTACGAAAGACAATGCCGTTTATTACAATGTTCTGGCACGCTGTTTTAAAGAAATTAATTCCCGAAGGGGCAAGGAAGGACTACGGGTTTTTGGCGATTGTCGTTTGTGCCATATTTGAAGCGCGCTAAAGCCGAAGCTATTTACCGTAGAGACGTAAAACTTTTTAAGAATGATCTATGTATAGCTTAGCTAAGTGTCGTCTTAAGATGTGATTATTGTTATTCAAGATGAATTTCAAAGAAATGTCCAAACATGTATCTACGGGCAATTATGCTCTAAACCTGGTATTTTTTTTCATCTAAGTTGTTTGAGGTATCGGATTTAAATTAACACCACAGACAGTACATATAATAGACCCTTTCCGGAATTCAGTGCCATCTGGTGACTCAAATGGCAGTTTATCTTTTACTATACTAATGGCGGCAATGAACCTGTGGTCTGCAGTATTTTATGGGGCACCGTCACTTTTAAAGGTCACCGGTAAACGAGAATGTGCACTTCACTACAATTATTTTTCAATCTCTTTTAGTGTCGATGACGAAACAAATGCAGCCGGTCGGAACGAAGCGCCAACCCATATAGACGCCTTGATAGAGTTCTATACATCAAGGGGCTTTAAAGCCGAGTGAGTGTTACTAACAGATTGACTGGGGCCGAGTTAGAAATGAACGCTTACGCAGCTCTTGCATCCATTTCCTGGTTCATATCGCGCTAACGTCTAGAATGTATAGGCCTCGAATCATCTGCTTAGGAGCATCTTCAACTTCTTCTTTCATCAGTAAACAGAAGGCCGCCATTAGTATAGCACATATGCCATTTTTCAGATGATGATAGTGATCAAAGTGGCCAGACTGAATTCCGGAAAGGGTCTATTGCCATCTGCAGAATACAAAATAATGTATTTATTGCTTTTTCACGTTGAGAAATAAATTACCTTATGGGGAAGATTTCTAATATTAATCAAATTCAACACGTCATTAAAAAAATTTTTTTTTTTGCTTTACGTTTTTGGGAAGTGTTTCTTTTAGCCTGTACACATTTTGGTACGAGAAACTTGTTTCGAAGTTCTGAGCTTCTGGATATGCAAGAATACAACACTTCCGGCGGGATCTTTATAGTTTCTTTCGTTTTTTTATTTTTTTTATTTTGCTCCAGCTTTTTATTTTCGCATTTATTGTTTTGTTTAACTTTCTTTTACCAATGCCACAGTTATTGAGGTTGAAAAGACATAGCTTTGAACTTCCGGACCTCTAAGTATGTGACAGGTGGTGCCTTCCGACAACGAGTGTCCGACAATGACCATCTACGGCGTCTACGCGACCTTTTATGCAGTGAAGAGCGACGGTAGTTATACATACACATAAATAATTTCAGATTAAAATAAGCTCAACCCCGCCCTCTTTCCCCGTATTGTTTTCTTTAACAGTCCGAAATATCTGGAAGGGGGAAGGGGGGCTAGAGCACCTCCCCCCCCCCTGCCCCCGTTTTTCCTCTTGCGACGCCACTTGTATGGTAGAACGCTCCTCGACCTCCAGTTCTGTCGGCTTCTGTGCTTTTTGCTAGGCGTTTCCTCCGTCCCGGAAAATAAACCTCCAGGACAATTACAAACTTAAATTACTATATGCCAGCGTCACTCGGGTGGCGTTCGATCGGATTACTACCAGCGTGCAAGGGGTGGGAGGTAGTTTGCAGGTCGCTTCAAGGTTTTTCTGAGCCTCAACCTCCTGCCCGCCCCTGGCCGTTTCGAACTGGATGAGTATCGTAAAACAGTGCGTTCGTGTGATCACTACTGCGCTATGCACGTTAAAGACCCCCATCCCCCCCAACCCGGGCTGGCGGTCAAAATGACTGATCTATGGCCACACGTCACTCTGCACTGGCAAATATTCTAGCACATCCGGGACACTAGTCGTCTCATTTAATTGCCTGACCAACTTCGCGGAGTCTAAATATCACACCCTAACTTTTCTAAACCTGATTTCGTGAAAACCAGTGAGTCGTGAAAACGGTATTTCAGACTGAAACTGTGGAGGAGCATTAAAACCGGACTTCGAACGTTGAAAACTTGGACTTAAAAAAAATTAAAAATCTTCGAAGTTTTTTTTTTTTTAATTAGCTTTAAATGATAATTGAAACCTTCGAACTTTTTGAACTTTACGTAGAAAGAAATTCGAATTGTTCGAACTTTATGTCTATAAAAATTCGAAGCGTTCGAATTTTTCGATTTTAATATCCAAAGAATTTCGAATTCTTCGAATTTTTTCGAACTTCAGATCCCAAGAAATTCAAATTTTTCGAATATCTCAAATTTATAAGTTAGGAAAGTTTGAAATCTTCGAATTTATCGAACCTCAAGTAAAAAAATATTCGAAATATTCGAACCCGAAAATATAGAAACCGTGAAAGCTTCGAACTCTTCGAATTCGAAACTCTACACTGATAGAAAGTTGCGAATTTTTCGATTTCGAACCTCGGTCGGTACGAAAAATATGGAAATTTTTCGAATGCGAACCTTAGTTCGCTTCGAAAATATTGAAACCTTTCGAAATCGAACCACGGGTGGTTCGCGACATCCCTAATGAACACATAAATATGTTTGGGTTTCCATGCCGTTATAGGAACGGGTACTAAATTTAAATTTCTTGTCGTACTGCCGACGTTGTCTCTAGTTCACGTGAGATCGAAATATGCACAAAAGTTAAAGCGAACCCTGCGCTGTACCGGATACTCCTGTATAAGTTACACTATTCCTGTGGGCTCTGAACGGTGGCAGGCGGAAGGAAGAGGGCAAAGAGTACGGGTCGCTGCCGTGTGATGGAGCCAGGGAAGCATTTGCAAACTTGTCTTGCGATGAAGCCCGACGCCAGCTACCAAGCAACTGGCCAACGATCAACGCGCAATATTTACCTCGTTTCGTCTCCGCTTCGCGTAAGCTCTTCGGATTCGCTGGGGTGCCTGCCTCTTCTGTAGAAACATGCTGGGAACTGCTAAACTAGCAAGCATTTACTGAAAATAAATCTCTTTTTTTTCCTCATTCATTCGTTCCGAAATATCTGACTAATGGGTGTGGAAGAAGATTTTCAGTAAATGGTTGCTAGACAATCAGTGTGTTTGTACACTTTCTCTCTCTCTCTCTCTCTCTTCGTGCTTCTTCTTGCATTTAGCTGGCACCTTTTAGAAGCATAAATCACAAACTAGCTAAGTATCGACAACGCACGACGCACAAAGCAGACGACCAAGCGTTCGTGCCAGTTTGCACTGCATCAGAGCCTCCTGGTCACGATTGATTATGTTTCGGTTTATGTCGCACCGAAATTACTTGGAAACAAGGCGGCCACATTTGTAGAAACTTCGCACATGTTAGAAACCATATTTTACTTTTTTTATTGTTAATAATAATGCAAATACACAAGACAAGTAAAAAAAAACAAAAAAACCAGCCGCTTGAAGTGTCACTAACCGGTTCGTGCGTGCCCTGGGATGGAGTATCGGGCATTGTGTAACTTACAACCAGTTCGTACATCTCGTGGAGAGAAGCCAACAGGCATAGTGTAACTTAAATAGGAGGCACTGGGTGTACTTGCAGGATCTATCCGCATATATGTCAGAATTTCGGCATTGAGCCTGAATATTGTACTTCTAATTACTAGAACGTGGTGATGGATAGATTTTCAACGATAATTTCGTTTATCTTAAGTTCAGACGCAGCCGATGCGACATGCGCAGGCATATGACCCTGCACAGTGCCATAGCCTCCAATATACTGACAAAGCCTGGCAGATCGCTTCGAGAAGCTGCCGCCGAAATGGAAAAGGTGGAGCGGCAGACAACGGATGAGAGGAGAGCCACGTGACTGGCGCCCCGCTGCGGCGAGACGCCGAAACAGGCTTCTCGCGAGCGAACAAGTGTGTTTCGGATCCTCGCCGCTGCAAAAGCTGTGAGCTGACATCCAGGTTCCCCAAGAAATGGCTGTTTGATGCTCTGTGCTACCAGATTCTCGCGCTCCAAATCTGCAACTGGGCACTCTATGGCTCCTTTGTCGAACTGCCAGTCTTTGTGAGTATAGAGGAGGCTATGACAGTGCTTGCACTGCACGAGAGCGCGCGCTTGGCAGGGACGCTGAAAGCCCGGAGCCCGCTCTTGTACCTTCTGCTATGCTCACACTCAAAGTGAAAGGGAGTATACGTAGCAAGATACTCGGAGATATGTATATATGTCTGTATTTATGTACGCTTTGATAGGAGTGACTTGATGCGTACCTGAGGTACAGTCCTCTCCTACCTTCTACGAAACACGCGTATTGTATCTTATCTCGTGGAGCCTGACGTCAATCGAAAAACAGCTCTAGACGTAGCACTCAATGGAACAACCCTACAGGATATCTGCCCGCTTAACGTCGTAATCGCGGCTGGACGGTGAACACCGGGTTTCCGGTAGCCGTCTAATCATCGTAGAGCGGCGGGATAGCGATAAGCATAAATTGCTCGGCCGACGAAATCGCTTTGTCCCAGGCTCCAGGGTCGATTCCGGCTTTGAGAGAGCGTGATTGCCTCCAACCTTGTCTTAAGTGCATTCTCGGAGTAATTTTGAAGACCTAGCTGATCTGCAAGACCACATGAACCATGTCCAACCTGCTCACCTGTAGCCTCGTTTCGAGGATGTCCCGTTCAGGGAAGAGCCCCTCCATCTCGTAGGCGATCGCCTGCTCGGCGGCTTCAGTCAGGCCCTCCAGCCCCGCCAGCGAGAACGTGAGCTCGTACCCCGTCTGGGCGTGGGGCGTCTCGTACAGCGTCGAGGGTCGCACGCGACCACGGTGCAGGAACATGGTGCGCTTTCCGATGGCCTCGGCCTCCTCGATGCTGCAAGCGGGTCTCCGATTTACGCATCCGGTCATACATCATTAACAGATTTGTTCTATGCGGTCCAATATATAAGCTAACCTACAGAAAAAACGTTCAGCCTTTCCACTCTGGTGAAGAAGGAAGACCAGCGAAGCTGTACTATGGTGGGAATAAAGTAATGGCCGGTCGCAAGTCGGCAAGCCAACTGAAAAGGCTCGAAAGGTTTCCGCCATCTATGAGCGCCGGCTGCAACCAGACAACCGGCTTCCCGCTTATTTGGTTACCGCCGTCGCGTATAAATGGCGGTAGCTATTCAGAGTTCCGTGTCATCGGGTTAATTGATGAGGCCACGGTCCTGGGCAAATTAGCCCTTAACAGCTCCGCTCCAAAAACACAATATACATCGACTGCCCATAAAATAGTTGTCACAGGTGAATTGATGGAATTTTAAGCTGAGGCCTTGCTAAAACTAACTCGCTTAATATAAATAATGACTTATCCTCACATTTAAACTCACGACTATAAAAGAGTATAAACTAGGTTGTTTTTTAGGTGGTAACCTAGTCGGTCCTTTGGTGTGCTTCATCCTTTTGACAGTCAACCACTTGGTTCGACACCTTGTCTACGGCCGCTCTCGGTTTATGACCACTACGTAGTTATGGCGGTATGCCAACAGGTGTGGTCTGGATTCTAGTTTGTACCTCTTTGCACATTTCGTCTGCATAGGATTTCCGAATAAGAGGTGGAGATACTACTTTCCGTGCATCACGGTAGCTCAGCTTTTGTAGGACCTGAAGCGTACAATTTTATTGTCACATTGCCAGGATCGGCTGCTGCGTGCGTAGGCAGGGCGTTCACCCTCGCCGTTTGCACAATGGAAAGACCGAGAGCACTACTTTGAATAATGGTCATTGCAGGAGCACTCTGCAGAGCATTGCGATCATCGACATAGTGCAGTCTGGTAGCCGCGCCGATTTCACTTGAAACAACGAAGTGAGTTGGACTAGTTTTCTATTTTCTCTCCAGGGAGCGGAGAGGCAGGGACAAAAATCTACTTTCAGTGGCTTGGCGAGATCCCTGCCCCAGTACAGACGATAGCGGGTGCAGTGATGCACACATAAAACAACGAGCAAAATATCTGGTGAAATACATAACACACGCAATAAAACAAAATTTTATAAAGAAAAAGTTAAGATAAATTAAATGCGTTAGTGATTGTGAACATCATAAATAGAGAAATGGTTTGTCATTTTGTGACAGCTTAAGGTATGGCATGGTATTGTACCAAATCGTTTCATTATTCAGGTATGTTTTTTTTTAATTTTATTTGTTTCCATATGTTGTATGATATGTCGGGACAAACCATGCATGTCGTGTATTATGTTGTGTGATATCTTGCGACAAACCATTTATGTCGTGTATTCTGGAGTGTAAAATGCGTGTTCAGATTCAGAATATAAAGTAACGAGTCATTGTTTGTGGGTTTGAACTTGTACAGAAAAAATATATTTCTGACCTGTAACCACTGAAAATAGTTTGCGTTGGTTTCGTTCTATGTTAGATTAGCTATTATTCTAATAGATTTCTTTTCAGTAGGAAGAAGGTTAAGTTTGTTTTGCTTTGAAGTTGTATCCCATATGAGATGGCAATAAGTTAGGTTACGCGTAACTAGGGCATTGTACAACATTCTTGAATTATTAAGCGGTAGGCTGTATTTATGTTCATTCATCAGGCTGCTTACTTTGTTAATTTTTGTACTGGCGTGATTATCATGAATGTCCTATGTGAGCTGTTCGAAAAAATAAACGCCGAAAATGATTATTTCTCTTAGAACTTCTATTTTATGGTTATCAAGATGGATGTATTTTTTCACATAAATTATTTATTTCTACGTCTACAAATATGGCTATAGTTTGGTATGATTTATTTCTTAGATAGTTCGCATTCATATATTGTTTTAAATTAAATAATATTTGTTTGACTCTAAAACCATAGTCGAGATCGATTATACCCCTTTTCACGAGCTTTGAGTGCGCCGACATGAAGGCAGGATTGGCTTGTTCCCACTTGGTTCATAAATCCAACATACATGCCCAGGTCGGAAGTCAAGCCTCAGGTCCAAGAACCTAATGGAACCCCCACCGGCACTTTATGTGCTAGCACCAGGGGCCTTAGACAGTCACTTAAAGTGGACAGTCTAAGTCCCCTGGTGCTAACACATGATGTGCCGGTGGGAAGTTCTATTGGTTCTTGAACCTGAGGCTTGACTTCCGACCGGGGACATCTATGTTGAATTTATGAAGCAAGAGGAAGAAGCCAATCCTGCCCTTCACATCGGCGCACTCAAAGCTCGTGAAAAGGGGATGATCAATCTCTGCTTCGGTAACGCTCTAAAGAAGTCGTTCACTCACAAGATCAACGAAAGTTTTAAAAATCAGGTGTCAATACTCAAGTCCGCGGGGTATCCAGTCTCTCTTCTATCAGCCGTAGGAGAGAACACTTTCAAGACGTTAAAGAATAAAAATAGGCAGGGAACGGAAGTAAAAAGAAAGAAAAAAGAAAAACCAGTGGTCATAGCGTACCTACATAAAGTGTCCCATAACTTGAGAAGAGTGGGCTTGCACGCAGGGGTTAACGTTGTTCTAGACCGCAGCTCTTAGGCGCCCGTTTCCGGCTGAGCAGCGGCGTCGCCGTCAGCGTCGTCGTCGCTGTCGCCGTCGCCGTCACCGTCACCGTCGGCACAACCGCGCGCAGCATGATGGGTAAATTTCCCCGCTAAATTTAGCGAAAAATTTGTACCGCTAAGTCTAGCAGAAAAGTTTCCCCGCCAAATCTAGCGAGAAAATGTTCCACGCTAAAAAATTTAGCGGAAAATTTTCCCCGCTAAACTTAGCGGAAAATTTTCCCCGCTAAATCTAGCGGAAAATTTTCCCGCTCAAATTTGCAGAAAATGTTTCCCGCCAAATCTAGCGGAAATGTTTCCCCGCTAAATCTAGCGTAAAATTTTCCCCGCTGAAATTTAGCTGAAACATTCTCCCCGCCCGCGGACCATCGTGACCCCCCCCCCCCCGTGCCTTCCCCTCCTCCTCAAGAGCTGCGCTCAAATTCGGCGTTACAGGATGTTGTAAACGGCTTTCATTTTTTTCAGCGCCTGTCAAGTTGGCTAGTTTATGTAAAAAGGTAAATTCCACCTCGAACATCATAAGCCAACCCGGCTGCATGAAAAAGCACGAAACTGGCTTTGTTGAGTATACAAAAGAGGTTGTGTACTCCGTGCCATTATCGTGCGGGCGTCATTATGTGGGGCAGACTGGTCGCTGCCTAAATGAAAGATTGAGGGAACACCGTTACAACGTCGATGCCGTCATATCAGGACACCTCGGTGTGCATTGCCGGGATTGTGGTTGTATTCAAATTTTCACAGATTGTACAGTACAAAACAAAAACAGAAACAAAACCACAAGGGAAATACTCGAGGCTCGAAAAATTGCTAGATTAGGGCTGCAATGTGTCAGCGTACCCTCTTTATCGTTATCCGAGAAAGAATTGCAGTTTCTTGACCAAGCATGACTATAGTTTCGGGTGGTTGCTGATGAGTGATGCACGAATTTCAGCCTTTTATGTTTTTTTTAAAGATGTTTACGATGTGTATTTTATATCTTCCTAACTTGTTTGTGTCGTTGCCGGTAATATATACCGAGATGCAGTGGAAATAAAGTTCAGTTGTAAGTAGCGCTGTGTCTGTGTCTCCTTCTGTGTCCGTCGTCCTGTTGCGCTTTTTAATCATTATGAATCACCAACTTTCCCAACTTTCTACCCTCGTATAGTTAATGAGGTTATTTTTATCGCCACCCTTGGGCAGCACCGTTACTTTTGGCCTTTGCATTTCTCCTGGAGAAGCACTGGTCGTTTAGGTTAGGTTAAAGATGTACGTGAAAGAGGGAGCAAACATATCATTAAAACATTTTATGGATTTAATTTGCAGTCGATTTGTCTTGCGATCTGGTATGTTCAAGGTTCAAGGATGTGCTAATCATTTCACATTCTGTAGTACGAAAAAAGAACATAGATTCATTGAGGACTAATCGCGATGTTACAAGTGGATTTGTAGTATAATTTGATGATTTGAACCAGATTTAGAAAGTAACTATTAAAAGTCGTATCAACTTTTAACCCGGACTCTTTATTACTATTAAGTGCTATTTCAAGATTAAAAGGGTTTCTGAACTGGTTTCAACAAAGAAATATTACGTTGCCATAAAACATCCTCTTTTTGTTGTTGCATCATGTATGGCCAAATCGCATATCTCAGGTAGACAACCTTGATGAGTAAAGGTGAGTCAAGTGTTTGGAAGGTGAGCGAGTATTGAGTCGCATCATCGAGTCGCTCGAGAATTGTTTTTTGCGGAGCTGTCCAGCAAGTTATACAGATGTATCACCCCTCTGGTCGAGTTAAGAGTGCGAGGGCGTGAGACAGTGGCCGAGAACTTTGGCTTTCAGGAGCGTCATGCCAGTGGCCTCGGATGATGCCTCCAGAAGAAAGTCGCCTGTGGTCGTTTCCTTGATGTTTGTGGCAGTTGTGGTTCCTTTTCTTATCTTTCTTTTAATCAATGCTGCGGTTTTGCTCAATGGATGATCCGAGGCATTGCTCGTTATTTGCCAAAAATGTCCGCACCTTTATTTCTTAGGTTCGACTATTTCGCCTTCTTCGGTCCGAATCGATTTCCACTCCTAGAGGGTCAACAGATGTTGGTTCACTTCACCACTGACTTGGCTCACCCACCATGGAGCTCAAACAAGAGTGCATCTCGAGTGTCCCTAGCTAGAAGAGTGGAATCCTCAAGAATAACAAGCCTATGTAAGATATATAACGAACCACATAATCGTCAAAGAAAGATGATATCCATAAACAAGGTTTGTCCTGGATTCCTAGTGGCAAAGAGGAAGTGTGATCGTTAAAAAGAAAATATTAAAAGGGAAGAAAGAAGTGGACTACCTTCCGAATAGTACCTGGTTGGCTTAGTAAGGGCCAGCGTCTAGGGAACTAAAGGCAAAGCGGACTTTTGCTTTCTTGAAGGGCTGCTGAATGGAACAGATCCTCATCAGGGGCTGCCCTGCCGCCTGGATGCCTTTTTCCCCACATTGCAATATGATCCTACGCACGGGATGCTTAGGTGGGTTTCTGCCCAGGTACTTCTGCTTGTCTGACCCCTATCCTCCGGCCTGTACGGCATGAGCGACCCTAGCCGACATAGCCCGAGATAATTATAGGGGCGCACAAGCAACCCCCCCCGCCTCCATCGTCTCATACCGCGGTAATCTGCCGATAAGGGGTGTACAGTAACTTCCTTGCGTTTTCATTATTTTCAAAGTTGCGCAGAAGCGAACCTACAAAGGTTAGCAGAAACAGAAGCCTCGAAAAATGACGAAATTATTTCTCCTCCCGAAACGCGAATAAAGTGGACAAACAGCTAAGTTTTCTATCTGGCTTCAGTGCGGAGGGCCATCTAATCTAGTTGTAGTAATTACTTGGAAGATCTACACGAATGGTGGGAAGAAACCCTTTTCCCAGTTTCCTTCCCACCCTTCCGCTACACACAGAAGCAAGTCTGAGCTACACCCCACAGGAAGGAGGAGGGTCACCCGTTTTCTCAAACAAAAAGGAGGAATTGACGAAGAGTTATCTTCCTTTCTGTTTGTAGGTACGCCTTGAAGGCAGCTTTCAGCGAGGTCAAGTTTTAAGCTTCAGGTTTAAGTCCAGACGTAGCCGACATCACGAGGAAATGGGACCAATCAAGCAGAGACAAAAGCGCAACTCACTAGGCTTTTCTGTTTACGATTGGTTCAGCGACGATGGGATGCGTACAGGAACATGGCGAACGCCCTGATTGTGCACTTTGAACTCTGACTGCTTCTACCATCAGCTCGTAGCGTCGGACGCGTCTGCACTTCGGGTAAAGCGAAATATAGACGCAACCATGAACACTTTTAGAGCGACGCTGTATATGATCCGCAGGTGGGATTTTTTCTGTGTCCGTCGACGGAAAAGCAACACTCGCGCCTTATCACCGTTCGCGCACGCCTTATCATTGATCGTGCGGTTTCGACACTTGTTTCAATAATAAAACCTCGAAACAAGTGTCAAAATCACGTGGTAGATTATAGGGCGCGCGCGAACGATCATAAGCACGCAGCGCTCCCCGCATTCGTTTATCGGTAAAGATTGCGGTTGCATGAGCTGCCGCGGCAATGGCAGCGCACGAAGTCTTTCATATATAAAAAAGTTTTGGTACAGTAAATTTACTTTTCTTTCGTCAGTCATTTGGTATAGACCCTTTTGCTGTTTACAAATATGAACTGCCGCTTGCGTGCCAAGCAACTCCCGGCCGCACCGCATTTGCAATCCTGTTGAGTTTGCTTATGTCACCAGTGCTAGCAAGCATAAATGCTACACGAAGAACAAAGTTGGAGATTTAACGAGGGCCTTCGCCTGTACAATATTACATCTTGGAGGATGCAAGTTGGTTTACCAGACTACTGGAAACATTCTAACAGATCTCGCACTCCTTCGTTCTTTTGGCGATTACCTGAAGAATTCGTGGTTAAACGTTCTGATCTACATTTCAAGCAGCCATGTTAAAATGTCTTTGTCCATTCTTTTATAAACCGAACGTTCTCTGCCACGTCAAAGACTGGGGCATTACCTGGTGACGTTTGCCTTAAAAAGGGTCTATACTGGAGTCGGCAATCGTTGCAGCTGATACCACAGCTTCGCTGTCCAACCACCTCCACAGCGTGGATTAGAACCCTATTTTATTAACTCCATATTTGCATGTACTAAAATATTTATGTTCTCATACTTTCCGCGGACAGAAAATGAGTAGTATGTATTGCCCCTATACGTTGTTTTACCTCAAGTTTAGATCCAGCTAATAATGCCAGCTTTTAGCAACAATTATACAGCGTCCGAAGCGCACTATCATGGCGTCTGTCATTTTTTTGTACATGTTCTATCATCGCTGAACCAATCTTTCAAAAAAAAAACAACATTGAATTGTACTTTTGATGCAGCTTGGTTAGTTCCATTAGCAACGTCGGCTGAATTGTTTAAATTTTCAGGTTTGGCACCCTCACTAGAAAGCGTTATCGAAATGTAATTATATCAGTACACTTTTTAATGTATTGAGCTGTTTGCTTGCGTGCACCTTTTGGGTGTATTTTTGTATAAGATAAAGATATATAACTGTCACATCATTTCGCCACTGCAAATACCATTTAAACGTAATTGGTAGTGATGTTTCATATATTATGTGTTGTTTGCGTAAGTGCACAATCATAATATTTGTAGCGTCAGAGAAGGATGTTTGCTTTTTATAGCGGCAATGATTGTCGCGCTTGATTTTCGTGCGATTTCTTTCTTCCCTTTGTGCCCATTGTGCTTAGATCCACGGGTTTTCAGTTAGTATCATATAAGAATATAAATAAAGAGCTCGATGTTTATTTGGCAGGTTTTGTTTACTTCGGCGTACCATGGCTGTGCTAAGTGGAGCTGTAAACGTTATTGTACGAATGCAACAACGGTACGATCAGTTACTGAAATTTCTATGAATTTGGTAAGTATTTAATTACAAAGGCTTACAAATGCTTTAGCATAGAGTAAGCTAAAGGGACACCGAAGACAATTTAAAGCTTTTGTTTGCTCTGCGTGTTCACTACTGAGAGAAGTCTCAAGAAGCCAGAAAGAAAAACAAGACGTGTAATATGATTGCATTATTTTTCTCTTAATGCGTGAACATAAGAAAGAAAGCGACTGCGACGACACAGTCGGACGATCAAAGCAGACGTTTCTCCGTCAGCAGAAAAAGCCTCAGCTGTCCTTTTCTGTGTTCGATTGTGTCGTCACAGCAGTTCCCGTGAAAATTGAAATTACTAGGTGGTGCTGCTGCTAGTTTCCGACGCCTCGAAGGTCGTTTCGGGCGCACAATTGGATTAGGAGCTTTGCGAAGACATCGTGAAAGGCTGAGGTTCGACCAACCAACAACCCAACTAAAAAACAAAAACTCAATTCAGTTTTTTTGTAATAATCGCAACTGTAGTTTGTGGCAAGTTCAGATATGAAGAAAAGGCTCAGACAGAAAAGTGCTGCTGCGACAACGGCCTTCTTGTAAAACCCTGGACAGTCCATGGGCGCTACGTCGTGGTTCCTGAACCCAACGTCGTCACTGCAGTCTTCGAAAGCTACTAGCACTGATCACTTATTTCTCGCAAGACGCAGTCCACGCGTCCCACTGTTGTCGCGTGTCGCCCACTAGCGGCCGCAAACGATGGCTCTATAAACGGGAAGAGCAGGCGCGCGATCATATTAGGTCCGCAACGGTGGCTTGGAGGGCGCGTCGACTGGCGGCGGCTCGGGTAACAGATATGCGAAAAGCAAGTTATCTACCGCCCAGAAAGCACTTTATTTTTGTTGCGAAAATTTACTGCACGCTGCACCGCATAACGTGTAAGCTGCTTCTCGTGCTAAGCGCGCTTAGCACGAAGCAGCTACACGTTTACAGGTCGGTTTCTTCGCAAAGAAACCGACCTGTTTTCTCCCGACACCTTGCCTAATCAGAGTGTCCGCCTTAGTTCGCTGGAATTGCCAATATTGTGGTATGCTTATTTCTTTGTTTTTATGTTGTGTATTTTTCTTTCTTGTTATCTCAAACTATAAACGTGTTCCTACTTTTTTCCCCCAAGAAGTCGAATTTTGTTTTTGAAGCCTAACTTTGTCGAAGTTCGCTAAACATGTGAAAAGTCGCCGGACCATTCAAACCTCAAGGTCCGACAAACATTGTCGACATCCCCAGTTGTGACAGACTCTAAATACATCAACCTCCGGTCTCGGAGGATAAAGCTCACTCGTCTGTGGCGATGAGCACAGATGCGTGCGTCTTCTTGACGAAGGTGATGATGGTGTGCCACATGCGCTTTCTCGACACGGGGTCCAGGTGCTGGGTCGGATTGTCGAGCAGCAGCACCTGGGGCGCTCCCAAGACTGCCAGGGACATCGACAGCTTGCGCAGGGCCCCCGAGCTGCAAACAGGGAGCACGTCTGGCTCGTTTTAAGGAATACAGTTGAGCAGATGTTTGTTAAAATTGCTCCTCTTCTGAGGTACAGCTGTCGTTCTTTCTGAAGGATATGTATGTAAAGAGAAAGTTAACCAAGGATCTCCCTCAACATCATCAGTTTTTCTGAGACTAAGCTCCGGTTTACCGTGCCATAGCCTACCATAAAGATAGAAAGCTTGCGCCTTCGGCGACAATACATAATACAGCCGGGTTGCAAGAAAAGAGTGAGGTGGATGCGGTAGGTAACAAGGAGAGCATATTGAAGGTAGTGCCATATAGCTCTCGCAAGGCGAACCACTCCTCTTTTGATTTTGTATTTTGTGGGTGAAACAAAAAAAAATGAGACGTTTACATATCTCTGTAATTCGAAATTAGAGCGCAGCTCTTGAGGAGGAGGAGAGGGTATGCCACTCGTTCTCCTCCTCCGTACTTTCTTCTCCTTCTCCTCCATACCCTCCCCTCCTCCCGCACTTTCCTTATTAAAATTAGCTGAGAAATTGACGCCACACGTCACCACAACCCCAGTTCAGTTTCCCCGTTAAATTTGGCGGGGAAAATGACATCACATGACTTTGTGTCACGTCACCTATGAACAAATTCAGTTTCTCCGCTAGATTTAGCGGGAAAACTGACGTCACGTAAATTAAACACCAATTTAATTCCCCGCTAAATTTAGCGGGGAAACTGAATTGGTGTTGAGGTAATGCGACGCTAGTTTTACCGCTAAATTTAGCAGGGGATACTGAATGCGCAGTGTTGCATTATGGGACGTCACAGACCTACACACCAATTCCGGTTCCTCGCTAAAGTTAGCGGGAAATTGAGTTGCTGTGTAGGTCTGTGACGTCCCATACGCAACGCGCGCGGTGACGCCGACGCCGACGCCGTTAGTACGCGGAAACAGGCGCCTAAGAGCTGCGCTCTAAAAAAAGGCCTAATTCTTATCCTTCTTTCCTAGTGGCAGTGTAGGACGCGATGTGGTACTGGGAGAGGATGTTATGTCGTAAGTGGAAATAAGCTCCAAAAATATTTACTTAAAAAAACGAAAGAAATAGAACGGAGTTTCGGAAAGTGTCCACCTCTCCCGGAGAACCATGCCATTTTTCTACTATTTATGTGACGTTTTGTCGTTCTGTTTCTCCCGGTTTGACGGCCAGTTGAGGCATCAAAAGCGGAGGCTTTCCCCTTACAGAGGAGGCTATGATCGTGCTGATTCCGCTCCGGAATGGGCCCTTTTTCCTTCATTTGATCTCTTCTGCTCGTAGATTGATTGGGGGTGAAGACACTCCACAGTGTGCGCATTGTGCTGGTTTGTTAACTGTATTACACATTTTGTGGCATTCACAATCCTTAATCAAAAACGTCAAACACGTTTTTTTCTTCCATGGTTTAACGCGCTATTTACAGACAAGAGCCACACAAACCGTGTACAAATGCGCAGTTCCCACACGAGGTCTGGGCGCTGCACGTGCGCATGGAGCGTACCCGCATGCGCGCTGCCGATAGCAGCGCCGCCGCAGTGGTGTGACGTCGTCAGCGCCGCGTGGTGGTGCATGAGCGCGACCAAGTTTTCAAAGATTCAGCATCAACTCGGCCAACAGTCAGCATTGAGCATGTTTTCTCCAACTTTTCAGACGTCGCCTTTTATTTCATTCAGCTCTTATGCTAGGAGATCGACCCATAGTCCCTTATAAGTCATGTTGTATCTTTTTAAGAATAGCTCACTCTCTACATTATTGATAGGTCCTTCGCATTGTTTTTCTCTTTAATGGACCTCTTTGATTGGAATTGATTTTGCCTTTTCTATCATCTCTTTTTTAGCGTGGCCATTGGCCTCTGTTGCCTTTTGCGCCCTTAAACACCTAATCATGACCATCACATCTGTTCTACTTTTCGTCCACTTTCTTCTCCCCCCCCTCCCCGAATCAACCTTGTCATTGTTGTATATGCATTTTTTTACTTTTTTTGTAGTTTCGCTAGCAATGCTGGTAGAGAAGCAGGGACAACGAGCATTGCTACCTCACGGTTTCCCCAACCCCCATACAGTTGAAGGCAGAGGAACATCTACACGCATGCACTATCTTCGACAGTGGAAGAGGCGCTGAACCCATCCGGTGAACTTCAAGACATGCAAAAGTAACATATAACTACAACAAAGTTTCTATAACATAATGTAATATATCTTCTAACCTCAATAATTGCCTGAAAAATAAAAAAATACTAAAAAAATACCGCACTGATTTACATTTTTTTTTGTTGGAGATACCGATCAGTTATACCTATATAGACATGTCAGTTCTCTCGACAGAGTCCCCTAGAGCCAAGTGTGGCAGCCTCTCCAGTCCCTGGTGGAAGCACTTTTTGGAACTGCCTCGTACCGATTCCTGGACAGCTTCTTCCAGCTTATAAATGACCACAAGATGATGTTACAGTCGTAAGTTGAGCTAACTGGTACATGTTAGGTATAAGCGTCAGCTAGAACATTACTAAGAAAACACAAAGGATAGAAAGCGACATACACACCGCTGTTGGTCCAGAGGTGTGTGCGCATCGCTGTGCATGTCCCTTTCTATCTTTTGTGTTTTCGTGTTTATGTTCTAGCTAACGCCCATACCTAGCAAAATGATGTCCTCGCAGGGTTTCTTTGATGCCACGCAACAGGTTATAACCACTGGGGGCCCGGTCAGGCCGTTCTCATGCACGAACAAACGCCCGACAGGTCGTATGACTTGTCAGGAAGATGGCCACACCCGATCAGGTGTCCGTCAATCACTGTGTCGGGAGCATTGAGTGAGGCCGTGATTCACCGGCGCCTGATCGGGTTCGGTCATCTTTCTGACACGTTGTACGACCAGTAGGACGTTTAGTCGTGCATGGGTATTGCCTGGCATGGCCTGCCCTCCTCCCCCCCCCCCCCAGTGTTTTTCACCTGTTGGGTGGCATGAAAAAACTCCCTGCAAAGACGGCATCTCAAGGTAATCGATAAGCTGAAAGCAGCTGTCCAGGCATGGGTGCGAGGCACTTCGAAATGTGGTTCCAGTTTGGCAGAGAGAGGCAGCTTCATAGCTAGTGCAAGGGCAGGGGGCTCCAAGGTCAGTCTGTCGAGAAGGTCGCCATATCTACTGACCCCTAAATGACCGGTATCTGCAGCGTAAAAATAAACGGTAAATCAAAATGGTACGCCCGTTGTATGATCAATTTTTGTTACGGGTATATCATTATTAAACAATTGCAAAACGAATACGAAATGGGTAATAAATATTCCAGGGATCATACCTAAATATATTTTGTATATAGTTTGAAACAAGAACAAATAAAGAAATATAAAATCGCGACTGTATTTCTAAAGTACTTTGCTGCAGATTACATCCAAATGCGTTGTGTTAAATTGCAACGAACACTATGATCGGTCAAGTAATTGTCAAATATTGTACATTTTCAACCATTCAAGATAGACAAACTCATCACGTCGCAGCTTCTGTTCAGTCATCTTAATACCGCTCCTTCTTCTTTCCAGATAGTGAGAAGGCCAGGACACGCCGAGGGAGCGCCTCGGCCTGTGACCCGACGTGCCTTGATAAGGACAGTGGCACGTAATAAATTCCGCATCACGAGACTTCCCCTTTTCACAGTGTTTGATCGCCTGGCTCAAAACGTTGATGCCCTGGGTTCGATCCTCGTTGGAAGACGGCAGCAATTTTGGCACTCTTCTCAATTTGTCTAGTCATCCCTTTTCCATCAAAACTCCGATTGCCACATCAAAACGCCCGTACATGCGCCGCCGGAGAGCGCAGTCATGCTCCCAATATCGCGCACATATGCCCGAGTCGGAGGAAAGTCAAGTTAATGTGCCGTTCACGTCTCCTTATCGCGCGCCTGCGCGGAGATAGCTGAAAAGAAGCGCCAACATACTCAGTGTGACTCTGCCCGACGTGCCAGAGGGCCGCCAGAAAATGTCATTAAAATAGTCCTAACGAGCGTGTTGTTAAAGTACACTAGTCGGTGACAAGCTAAGCGTAAACTAGAGGCTACTTCCACCTCTTTCTACTTTACCAGAGCGAGTGCCGGAGAGGAGGTCGCCTCCTGTCCAGCGTTTGCTCTGAAAGAGGTGGGAGGAAATTCCATAACCTGTCACTGACTACAGGAAACAAGCGATGCTTTCTCCTTTCGACGTAGTCTGCAGCAAAGCATCGCAAATATACACCGTGTTTTTTTTTAATCTATGTCATTTTGTTTATTTCACTGGTGGCTGAAATAGGGATGAGAAAATAAAAGATATACCTGAAATGTCCGATGGGCTTGTCGGCATCGTCAAAAAAATCCAGCATGTACATGACCTGGTTCACGACGTTATAGATGGCCGCTGCAGGAATCCGGCGCATCCTGGCCATGTGATGCATGAGCTGCCGTCCCGTCATCCAAGAGAGCTTGCCCAATTCCTGGGGCATGTAGCCGAGCTGCCGCACAAACTGCGCAAAAAAGGTGCGATACACCAAACGCTCTGCGTTAGCTTGGACAGCCGCGGAAATACTTCTGCCACAGTTTTATATTACTCAAGAGCATGCTCAAGCAATCCACGCGATGACCACCTAATTTGAACCACACCTGTATTTTATAATTTCAAATTCTTTAAAGCAGAACCTTCTAGTCCCAAAAATGTATTCGTCCGTACCGGCATCCGTCCATCCGTCCGCACATGCAACATGGTAGGGCTTGCCAGCACAGCCGGTTTGGTTACCACGACCACATAACGAAGGCAACGAGGAAAATTATTTTTCAGACAATAAAACAATATAGGCTCACCAGGAATCAAACCCAGAGCCTCTTGGCAATGATAATAATCTTTGGGGAAGGGGACAAAGGACAAACACAAATCTCCAAACAAGGCTAGGTGACTGGTGCGTGACCGAAAAGCCCGCCTGGTCCTGGTATAGAACCAGGGACCTCTCCATTTTCAGTTGGGCGCTCTACCAACTGAGCTAACTAGGAGTTAGACGTCAGTAGAGCAAAAGGGTTTTATGAGCTGCCACCAGTCTAACACCAACAACCCTTGTTGGTGGTAGACTTGTGGCAGCTGA
>JAZHYW010010531.1:0-36190 GCA_037355805.1 Ixodes ricinus | reverse complement strand
AGCGTATTGCTAATGCTGTAACATGTGTGACATGCCAGATAAATCTAACTTCTCCGAGAGGGATTGCTCTTCAACAAAGACAGCAGTTGAAGTTGCTCCATTTATCTTGCCAGTTTTTGTGCTTATTTTTATATGAGGCATGCACACTAGATGAAATCAATACAGACATTCCCTTGTCTATAGACTTTAGCTAAGAATGCAGAAGTCAAGAAAATCTCCTTTCATTAATCCAATATACACTAGAAAAGATGTATTCACCAGAACAAGTAAAAAGCCGTTTACAACTCCCTACCCGTGACTCCAGCAAAACGAACGACACCTAGCGGGAAAACACTGAACTGGCCGGACCAGGTCCTTTCGCGATTTCTGCTCGTCTCTTCTGGCTTCCGTGTTTGCATGTTGTCGGTGGATTGCGCGACAGAACAGTTCTACCGGTGTCTGTGTCGTAACCGTAGTATCGCCTTGTGACCCAGGTTGCTCTGCACGCGACCTATGGAACCGCGTGAGCCAGACATTCTGCGTTTCTCAACGTTCATCAGCACAGTGGAAGGACAGTGGGCAGTCCTTTCCTCGTTTCCTCGAAGAAAGTCAAGCCTCTGGAAGCTCGCTTACCCCAACACATCGCCGGAGGTTCGAAACGTGGAGAATAAAAGCGGGGCGAACCATTTGGAGTCCAATTCCCGCTCGCTGATGCCCCAGCGTTGTGCGTTGAGCTGGCACATGGCACGGCACGACCTGGATTCGACCGCCATATTTGCCCGATAGTGGCGTCCCCTATAGGTCGCTGGAGTCGCGAATAGAATTAGAGCGCAGCTCTTGAGGAGGAGGACGGAAGGGTACTGAGGAAAGGGTATAACCCTCCTCCCTCCTCACCTCGTCATCCTGCCTGCTACTCCGCCACGGGGGCCACGTGAATCCCCTGCGGTCACGTGACCCCCTGAGGTCACGTGACCCCCGTGACACTCACCCCCCCTGAGGTCATGTGACCTCCGTGACGTCTCGGGCGTCACGTGACCCCCTGAGGCCACGTTCCATTTGTTCGAAACGAACCCGCGGTTTTTTGTGTTTCTTTTTCGCTGGGACGTGCCAGATGACTTCGTTTGTTTTGACTTCTAAAACCGTAAGATCTGACTATTTGCTTCAGTTTACCTTAGTTCAGAGCGCAGCCCACGCTACGGGCTGATGAAGCCACTAGAGAGCTTTACTAGACCGTTTTCGCTTTCTCGCTCCGCTCTATGGAAAGCGGAGTCGCCATCGCGCATGCGCGACCCGCTCTGGGATTTGAGCGTGAAGCGTCAGCTCCGCTTTCCTCGCCATTTTAGGAAGCGCGTTCCACTCTCAGTAAAGCTTCAGTAGATGGTGTTTTTCTGGAAGGGAATTCGAAATGGGTGCTCGCCACTTGAAAGCATGCTTGGGAGCGCGCTTGACCGTTATGAACCTCGCTGCACTAAGATGGCTGCGCAGACTTTGTTTGAAACGGCGTCCTCCAGAAAACGTTTCACGGTGGTCGAGAACCTCTGGCTGCTTCGGGAAATCGCTGGCCGCAATCCTTTCACGGCCCCTGAACGGTGGGAACAGGTGCTGCCTTGTCTAAGCCAGCGGGCTCGATTTTTCTATGCGAGCAGTCGGCAAACGGACAGATATTTTGTTAGGTTACTTTAGGCAGCAAGACAGTGCAAATTAGCGAAAGTGAGTGCTCCATTTATATCTCTACTTTTTTGTTTTCCCAATGAAATGAGTTTTTTCTTCTTCGTATGCTTCGGTTTGTGATAGGGTACCTTGGTGTTTATGTACACTGCGCGACACCGTTAGCGGGAACAATCAATATCCTGTTTTTATTTTTCACCTTAAATTCGAGGGGCTTACATCAACCTATTGGTGTGGAATAAAGCGCTCGTTTGGGGCACTAATCTGAGCGACAAAATTTCAGCTCTCTCAATAGCTGTCAAAGAAATAAACTGCAAATAAAAGCGATTTTATCGTGTTCGTATTAACAGTGGAGCGCAGTGTACGTATCTGCCTTGGGGGATGACATGAAACCATTTTGCTTGGCTACACTTCTTTTCATTTCTTTTGTGTGTTTTTGAAAGTGCGTTTTTCGGCTCGAGCTCCTGCCTAGTTTCAGCCTCACTTGTGCTACGGTGTTTTCTTGCAATAGAAGGCCACGCAACACAGGCTACTTTTACAATGCTGAAGTCAACAGTAACACTGTAATTTGATTAGATGCAATATTCACACGCACATCTGAGAAGTAAAATGGCAGTCGTTAGTAAATGTTGTTTTATTAAAATATTTCTAGATGCCTTTCAGCCTAGTTGGACAAGTATTTCGCTCAGTACAAAAGCTTGGATATGATTCACTGTGATCAGTTTACGCATTCTAATATTGAGCCAAAAAAACAGGAAAAAACATGTTAGACTCCCTGCATCATGCCCATGGTCTTCGTAGGGTTCGTCCAGCTGACAAATTATGCCGTCTGCGCACATCACTGCCTGGTACTTCACGACGAGCACCCTCTTGTGACCAGAAAAGTATGGCTTCTGATTCTTTGATGGACGGCATATGGGCGTGCTGTGCGGTCAACGAAACCCCAACAGTTGTCCAGGGGTGCTCCCTTGTCTTTGACGGCCTAATAAAAAGAACAAAAAGGCACTCTTACAACACGGCAGTATTTAAACACTACCAAAACATGTGATATGGGACTTGTTACTCATATAAGATAAAGCGTATTTCCATGGTAGGGTTGTAAAAAAATATGTATCGTAAATTAAAAAAAAGATTTAGTTGTTCCTTAATTCCGCTAAGCTCTGAGGCCGTCAAACTGTGCATGCGAGGCCCGCTACGCCGGAATTCAAAACGAAACTTCTGAAAAGCGTTCTAATCTACCGTTATTGCTTTGAAGTCCAGCGTTGTGTTTGCTAAATTTTGCATTGTTTATGCCTGTCTGGTTTTCACCAGACAAAAACTTGACGTGGAATATTCTTTCGACCGTTTTTGGTAACTCTTTTCAAAACACCGCCGGGTAACATATTCGGCCGCCATATTTTGGGCATCGCTTTTAGTGCGAGACTTGTGACTAGAACCGAGTTCATATCCAGCATTGACGCAGCATTCGTGTCTAATACATTTAGACTCGCATCCGCGACAAACAATGACGCAGCTCTCTTGCTCCCTAGACGCTTGGCCAAAATAAGGCGGCCTCGAAGAATAGTGGCAGCATGGCATGCACTTTTAAAAAGGCTGTATTCAAGTCTCTATTATTTTCTAAATCTACCAAGGAAATCCAAGGCGAACATTTCCGGAGGAAAGTTAAACAATTTAAAAATTTCGCGCGAATGTGAATAAATAAAGTTGAGAGGAACGGTTTCTTTGGTGCGGCTTGCGAGCGCTATGCTCGTGGACAACTTTCAGTGGCATTTTCGACAGGAGGGCGCGTGCACAGGTATAATCGGCGTTCAAGCACGCGCTCCCGTACATCTGACTGCATAGCCATAGAAGGTCCACAAAAACGCGACGACTTTACCGACACCGTGCTGGTTGCAAAGTGATACTCGTTCACTTCGTTTGATTATGCTCTTTTGTTTTACATAGAACTCAAATGGAATGGTTTACTTTTCACGCGTGGGGCGTACGCTTTTTTCACGGTGGAAGAAATACATTTAGGTGGTGACTCTGGCCGCTCTTCCCGCGAGGAGCGAGCGACCAGATCGTGTTCGGAGCTAGCATCACTCTGTTTCACCTTATGATGTACCGCAGGAAAGGCTACAAGCGCGAGCTCCTTGCTCTGGGGCACATCTCGGCGGCACAAGCTCTCGTGACTTAAGAGCGGTTGCCAACGCTATGAGCTCGCGCTTCTAGCCTTCGCTGCGGTATACAACATAAGGTGAAACGGAGTACTAGCATCGAACCAGGAATATACTCTGTTTCCACCTTATGCATGTACCGCAGGAAAGGCTGCAAGCGCTGAGCTCCTTGCTCTGGGGCACATCTCGGCGGCACAAGCTTCCGTCGCGTGAGTTAAGAGCGGCTGCCGACGCTATGAGCTCGCGTTCTAGCCTTCGCTGCGGTACAACGTAAGGTGAAACGAAGTATAGTTGTACCGCGCCGCCGCGAGGGCGCTGAGGTGTGAGCACCAGAGTGCCTTCATACAAGCGCGCGGTTTGCTTGACGTGGTGACATTCAGCCATTTTTACGCCCAATCGTTTTATGCATTTTGAAGTGCGCGCAATCCGGTGTCACTCAGCTCGAGCGCGTAGCTTTGGCTGTGCATTGACGCCACTTTGATGCCCAGGTCACGCACCGAGATGCGCGAGAGCGTCCACTGGGCTGACATTCACGTGAAACAATGGATGTCGTTCACCCTGAGACAGACAGACATGTAGGCACCGTAAGCACTGTTAAAGAGCACCGTGGGTATGAGGTCTCTCCTCGGCGGCCACAGTTTCGGGGGCGTAGCTTGCTCTGCCTTTTTCACGGTGTGGTGGTGGTGTACGGCCAGAGGCTGAACTCATGTTTTGCTTTGGTGCTGTGTCGATCAAAGGTGCCACCATCGTGCACCAAGGTGAACCTTAACCCAAAAAAGAAGGTATGCTATAAGGATTGGAAAAACGTGCTTTGTTCCCAACTGCAAATCGGGGTACCGGAACTGTGCAGAGCGAGTGTCCTTGTTGAAAGCTCCATCGAATGACGTTCGCCTGGAGCAGTGGCGTCGTGCAATCCCGAGGGCCGATCGCAAGTTACTGCCTATAGTCTCCTCATCTCGCTGACCAAGTGAAGACCAAGCTTACAGTCTAATTTCTGTCGAAGACTGGGAATGCGAAGATGTCTGGGCAGAAAAGGCTGAATAAACGAAGGCTGTGGACTGCATACTATATTGTGTAACTGGGATTTTGAGTGTGAAAATGAAAAAAAAGCTACACGCTGGCCTGCATGCCGATCTGCTTCCAGCATCGACAAAAACACTTCTGCTGAAGCAGCACTGACAAACGTGAAGAACAGATGAGGCCTTATACGCCCCAACAAGATTCGTTTCCAGCCACTAAAGAAAGCGGAACAGTTCTTCGTGGAAAATAAAAGCCACCAGACTGTCTACTGTGACACAATCGACAGTGTACTTGACACATGCACAATAACGTTTTCATGCGCTGAACACAAAGCAGAAACAGGTGCCCAGTTGCTCCGCTACTACTTCAGCATGCGAATGCGACAACACTGTCAGCATATTACCATGAGTATGAACAAACAAGCTCAAGAAAAAAAGAAATCAGAAAAGCAGCGCTCGTCTTAGTTTAAGAGCATGGGCGAGAAACACAATATGTAGGAGATGGCCTTCTTTGGTAGTATGCAGTGAATTCAGCTTTTGTGTACATTTTGAAGGGAAAATATTTGTTAGGCCTTTTTTCGCAGATGAAAAGTGATTTGTGTCCTGTAACCGCTACTATTGTTTGACTTTCAGTCACTGTGTCATCATGTCAGTCGGTATGTCTTCATACTGTGTCATCATTTCAGTCACTATGTCATCATAAATATAATTTTTTCTGGGCTCACAAGGTTTGTATGTTCCACAGTACAAGTTTACATTGTATGTATAAACCATTTGGAATGCTATAACCTTTATGGCATGTAAAGAATTATTTTGACCCCACTATGTAACAGTATTTCAATTTATTTTTTTCGATAAGAAGGCAGGAGCAGGGAGGAAAAAATCACCTGGCCTCCTATAAAGCCACGCAATGTGTGTAAACAATTTACGGAACTGTTACCAAACATGCTGTTTGACAAAACATGTGAGCACGACCCAGCTGTTTACTCTAAATTACTCTAAATTATTGAAGGTCCAGCAGATTATGCCGGGAAGTTTTATATTTATACGAGTATTTTTGTCCCGTTAAGTCATCAGCGGAATGTTCTCGTTTAAAAAAAAGGAACCGCATGGGGGAAAAGGCAGTCAGTGCCAGTGCGCCAACATAGATTCATCATTTCAGTACACAGTACACAGGGACCGAGCAAATAATGCACAATTTCCTTCACAAGCCATTTATATAAGCCTTCACATGTGAAGGCTTATATAAGCTTATATATATATAGTACCCGTTTAGAGGGGCTTGCAAGCCCCTCTAAACTTGGGCGTCATCTATCCCCGTGCGCGTGAAGAGCGCGCTCGCGCGCCGAACATAATGTGGTCGCCGCGTGGAGACAGAGAGTCATCACCTTAAGGCTGAACTCCATGGGGCGAATATCCTGCGAATAACCGACGAATTTTGGCCGGCGGCTTTTGCTCTGCGCGTGGAATCAACACAGTGGCTGCTACGTCGCACGCAAAGCGAGCGTGCCGTCGGGCGGCGTTCGCCAGTTATTCGTCACATAATTCGTCCCATGGAGTTCAGCCTTAAATGTATTTCTTCCACCGTGGCTTTTCTTCTTCATTCGGCCTCTTTCAGGCTGAGGTCACGGTGAAAAACATCGACACGTATTGAGTAAGAGCAGCCATCTTGAGGTCTAAGCGATCACGCTAAGGACGCTGAGAGCAGTCCGCTCTGCAACTTATGAAGCGGAGCGCACGCTCACTCCGCTAACTACAAGCTCCAACTCAGAGCGGGCCACGCATCCGCGGTGGGGACGATGCTTCTTGCAGAGCGTAAAGTAGAGCATAGAGGGCTCATAAAAGTGGCCTATTAAAACTCACAGATTACAAACGCACTCGTCGTGACTTGTCCTGACACTGCCCACGTACACCTTGTTAGTGTTTTCGTGCCGCAACAAAAAGTAAAGACGTAAATTATTAGCGTATCAAAAGGAGTAACTTTTTACCAGACAGAGCAGCTGTGCTAGAAACAATGGAAACGCGAAATTTACACGAACAAGGCAGGGTGTCACCCAGGCACGTAGCCAAAATTTTGTTTCGGGGGGGGGGGGGGCGCCCATGACAAAATGCTGTAGGAGGTGGAGGGGAGAGGAGGCCCCAGCACTATGGAAGATTTTTGGGGGGGGGGAGGTTGGGGGGGGGGGCCGGGCTCCATGGGCCCCCTCTCCTGGCTACGTGCCTGGTCTCACCTGTGAGCACAGCTCCAAATTAGCGAGGGTCAACCACCTATGTTTGTTCATGTCAGCGAGCAGGTGGCCGAACCCCCGTTGATGTGTACCCTCGACGAGGTTCACAAAACTGGAGAACACCGACGAGTTCTGTCCAAACGCTCATTCAAGTTCGAACAGACGGTTAGGATAGACCAGTCGACAAAGGAACATGCAACGCGTCTTGCCAGATCGGCAACACCCTGCGCCGATATGTTGGGTGCTGGGATTTGCAGGCCCGCTTGCAGAGCAGCCAGGTCCTTCTGGACGCGGGATTGCCTCCTAAAGGATTTCTCTTCTACGTTGGCAAAGTCCAGCTTCGGCGCTTGATGGCATGAGTGATGCAAATCATAGATTCGATGTCTCGCCAGCTCAATCTCGTTCTCCTTCCTTGAGAACAGCGGGAACTAATCGTGCTGGTGCCTTGCTAGCCTTGCGCTACACTGTACTCGTACTTTGCAAAAAGGCTGTACTCGCAATGTGCAAACTTCGTCCTTTTCTTTCATTTTTCTACTTCGAATACGTAAATTCGTTTCATTTTAATTCGAGAGGAGCACAAGCCACAAGGGCGAGTGCTGGCCTTTCAGCGTCCTTGACCAGCACGCGCGCTCGTGCAGTGCAAGTACCGTTTAGAGCAACATGCTCATCCTTATACCTTCGGCTTCACTCGTACACAAGGTGGAACAATTATATTTATATTTTATAGCTGAATACTCTACGGGTGTGTGCCCACTCTTCTGTGTTTATTACTTTCGGCTTCGTTTTTACTACCTCTACAAACACGCACCCTTTCACTCTCTCGGTGTTAACGTTTTTTTGTTTTACTTGTACTATAAACGTCCACTTGTGGGGCTACGCAAGTGAAGTTTTCGAACGCTCTCGAAACGCTCATTACGCTAAAAAAAACGGTCTACTAAAACGCGTTTTTGGACCTCCGCTTTTCCTTCCGGCGAAGCAGGCCGCGCATGCGCAGTTTGGCACCCTCAGAGCGCAGCGGAAAATGGAAACGGTCTACTATACTTCGTTTCACCTTCCGTCCAGACGCAGCGGATGCTACGAGAAAACGGGACCAATCAAGCAGCGTCAAAAGTGCAAGTCACTGTGCCTTCTTTGTTTATGATTGGTTCAGCGATGATAGAACACGGACAGAAATATCACGAGCACCATGATGGTGCCCTTTGACGCTGTCTGATTCGTCATATAATCTCGTAGCATCGGCTGCGTCTGGACGGAAGGTGAAACGAAGTACAAAACTCGACTGAAGCAGCGCCAAGAGCGCTAGGTCGTGCATTTCGTTCTCTTTATTTTCCTGTGATCATCGACTGAACGGGCTAAACCAAGTGCAGTGGGGGATCGGTGTCGAGTGTGTTGGAGCACCGCAGGATGGAGCACGCGGGAAAATGCGCGAGCGCAAGCGCCGTTCAAAGCTCGGAGCTCATGCTGCAGAACCTGCAGGGACCCTAGGTTCAATGGAGCATCGCACCGGCGCGCGGTCATGTTCCGCTACAGGCCCGTTCACACACATGCGTCCGTAGCAACCGCAACGACTGGAACAACCGAAACGACCGTTCCAAGGGTCTGCAACCGTCAGTTGCCATAGCGACGGAGGGACGCACGCATGTGTCGTTCACGACGCAAGGAGTTGGAGCGAGCCCAACTTTCCCCGCTGCGTTGGAAACAACCGAAACAACCGCAACGACCGACCAATCACAGGTCGAGGAGAACTGGTTGCGCGCGTTGCATGCCGGTCGCGGGCCGGCTCCTTCTATTTGCAAACATGGCGTCGGTGGTGATCGTCGACGTGGAGGGCGTGGTGAAAGCTCATCGTTCCGCGTAAAAGCGCTATCCTTGACTGTGAATTCTTCGTCGTGTGTCGCGATGATGACCCAGCACGTACTACAAGGGAAGATCCACCTACTCGTGCGGCGATGTCGTCGCGGCACTCTCAAGACAGCAGAAACGCCCATGCCGTCGTGTTTGTTTGCTTCGACTACACTGGTGCTTTCCTAAACAGTTGTGATCCTCGAACGTCGCCCGGATTTCTTCTTTGGCGCATTTTATGCGTGTGCTCAAGTTCAGAGCGTATTACTGGCGCGTACCGTATAAATGATGCGAATTTTCACGCGTTTTCATCACCGGAAAAAAGTGATAAGTGTTAGCAATCCTGAACGCTCGCAACGTCTATCTGATCACGAAATCATATTTCTACGTTGCTATATCGCTGCTAAGATTACATCGTCTTTTATAATCGTAGAAAAGGCGTGTGGCGATATTTGTGCTGTTGGCAAAGTCGTGTATTAGGGTCGTGATCGTCCAAGACGGCGTACTGCATATTTTTCTTTTCTTTTTATCCAAACTACTCTGCAAGCCTATCCCGAAAAAAAAATAAAGCATTAGGCTATATAATACTGTCTGTCTATATTATGTTACGGCATTGAGTGGCAGTGCGTCCCCTTCTTATGGCGCGTTCACACTGGAAGCGGATCCGCGTTCGCCAAGCGGATCCGCGCGTTCTCAACCGCAAAGCGGCTGAGATCGAGCGGTTTGAGCGCGTTTCTGCCAACCGCTTCGGGACCGATTTCTCCCAACCGCTTTCACGAACCGCAAAGCGGCAACCAATCGGAACGCGACGCTGACGTGACGTCAGTGTCTTTCAAAACAAGATGGCACCTGTCGCTGGCGAGGCGTCTAAGGCGCTGTAGTCCTAGCGTTACAGGAGACAAATCAACGGAGAAACGCGATGTTCACGTCCGTCACTTGAATCCGCCGCGAAAAGATTTGACTCGTAATATTAACGGGCTTCGCACCGGTGATTTGGTTCGGGTAAGAGTTTGTTTATTATTCCGGGTGCCACAGCCCGAAGCTCGCTGCCTTGGTAGTCTCTGCCCGTAGAACGTCGGAACCCGCCCCTGATCGACCGAAATGTCAGCTTTTGTACCCAATAAGATAATCGCGTGAACTATTGAAAGCATTCAACACCGTGCATGATCACCACGAAGGCCGATAGAGACGTCGTGAGCCCGATTGCTTATCCAACGCAACACCGCGGAGCGGGCAGGGTACCTGTGCTAGCTCGACCCGTAACGAGTACTACTACCAAAAGAAATAAAAGGAACATACTCAAGAAATAAAGTGTACGTACCAGACGATGCAGAGGTAATCCATACGGCGTTTATTTGAGCTTAATGTCAAACAAACAGTAGACTCGATCGACGTTCGAGAGACGAGAGGAGAGTCCGCCACCAACGAAGCTACGACCGGCTAGCACCGAACACATTCCCCACACCACGGTCCACCGAAGGCTCTGGGTCCACCCCACCGTTCACAACTTCGAAAATGATAAGAGCGAACAACGAGGGAGAACACTGGCCCTCTTTCCCGAAAAGAAGGTCAGCTATTCATGCGGGAAGGGTCCACTTCGAAGAAAAAGTCGGGGCATCCTGTTCTGAGTCAGCAAGGCGCGCCTAGCTGGGCTTTTCTTGCGGGCGAAGTCGAGGGAAGCACAGGCGAGTTTTGCGGGTCCATGTCTCTTCTTTTCGCTGCCCGAACTCGTGATGCGTGCGAACATCCCGAAGAAAAATTTTCCGGGTATTTCCGGGTGCCAAAATAGCAAACTTTTGGCTTTGGATCGTGGATTAAAGTGGATTTTGGATTGTAAAACAAGGTTGCCAAACGCAACTCTCAAAAGATCACGCGTTATCGCCGAGAAACCTCCAACCGCCTCTCGCCAACCGCCAACCGCCTCTGGGTGTGTCTGAACGGGGTCGCTCGCGAGCCGCATCCGCAAACGCTTCGCGAACGCGGATCCGCTTCCGAGTGTGAATGGGCCATTAGAGGCACCACTAAAAGAGCTGATGGCGGCGTAAAAGCGGTCGCCGTGCTGACGACCCGAGGCGCTTTTTGCAGTGAGTGGTTCCAGGTGTGTACGCGCGGCGCAGAGCGGTCGTTCCGGTCGCTCCCGGCTGCAACGGACGCAGCGCGCTCGTTGCACATGTCTGAACCAGCCTTGCGGCGTGATGCGCGTTAAAGTTCCGAGCTAGCAGTCGTACTGCGCTGGCTAAGTTTATCATCTACAGTGGGTGACAACAGTACGAAACTTCTGTTGTCTGAAAAACGAACGACTAATTTTGAATGCGCCGTGACATTGCAATTTAGCGTGTGTATCGCTTTATTTTTTAATGCGATTGCGATTGATTACGCTTCTACTCAAGATTATTTCGTATATGGCTATCCTGTTTCCTGGCCGTGTGGTTTCACCGCTGAATTTGGATGGGAAACTGAAACATCTGTGACCTTTGCGCCAATTCAGTTTCCACGTTAAACATCGCGGAAAAATTGACGTCACGTGACCTATGCATTCATCCAGTTTCCAATCTAAATTTAGCGTGTGTAGCGATAAATGCTATCACATTCATAAATAATCACGCCTGTAATTTCTATTTTCATTTTCTTTACCTTTGATACGGCGGCTTCTACTTTATGATGAAACAGATATATAGTTGTCTGACTTTTGGGGAAAATTATATAACTATAAAAATGACACGGCAAAGCAAAATACAAAAAAAAACATAGGTGCACTTAATTTAAGAAAACAGGAAATCAGAGCAGTCTTCATACAATTGTCTTTTAAATGCGATAGCAATACGCGCCTAAGTCAATTTAGGTTTGAGTGTAGCAAAATCTGTAGACGGCTTTCGCAACAGCTGTGCGTTTTCACCGCCATAAGCGACCTTCATTGTTTGTTTCTTTCATTACGTTTACTTCACATCAGCATTACCACAGCAGGGCAGGTTATTAACAATTTTAGATACCTTCTCCCACCATTGTTATTTGTGGAGACTCGTCAACGCCGTCTTAAGTGGCCCGGCAATTGGGTAAGACAGAGAAAGTCAGCAATGGCGATGTAATCGGCCGCGTTTACAATGTGTCTATAAAAGAGAGCTCCATGCTTTGAATTCGGCTCTACCGAGCACATGCGCTTGTTCACTGGAAGACCAGGGCAGCACGCTCGCGCTTACCAGGTACCGCTTCGCTCGCACTTATGGTGAAACCAAATGCTGTACTTGCAAAGTATTTGGTGAAACAAAGCTTGCCTTTGCATAAGTACAATGCCCTCAGTTTTCATCTGACTACACGCTTGTTTCTCAATATTGTTTTTGTTTATAGTCCCACTGCCATTCAGCTCGTACTCTTTCGTGAGCGACACGCATCAGAGACTAAGGTTACTCAAGAGCAAGCTATAGACGCTTTGCACACGCGTAAGACTACACCTGCTCTGGCTAACCTTCTCTTGTCTTACAGAGAGGCCGAGCCAATGATGCGGGCACTGACAAGCTTTCACAAGGGGCAATGCTGAAGCGAAGAGACACAGCAGAAGCTAAAATAACAATAACCTGCCCTCCTGTGGTTATGATGAAGTGAAGTACAACGTAATAAGCGGAAACAAAAATGGAAGATCGGTCATGATGGCGAGCATGAACAATTGCTGCAAAGCGCCTATTTTGCGGATTACAAAAGCGCCGCTACTGTCCTATCTGTGCCACAATCAACGCAGAATATTCGCAACTTCACGTGTGATCGTCTGCGTATACATGAAACAATGTCGTTTGTCAAGAACAACTGCGACTGTATGAGGTCACGTGGCGAAAGCTCGTTGTCAGCGCTCTGTCGCACTGGGCAGCCAGTGAATTGTTATTATCAGGCCAAGATGATTAGTAGCTGTCAGCAGGTGGAGTTTTCTATCAACCCAGAGTTAGTGTATTTCCTTTTGTTATGTTGTAAGCATCAGGAGGCAGCCTACACCAAGCCTGAAGGCAATAAGGCACTAGGGACATTCAAACAAACGGCCTGAGCAGTATACGTACAAGCTTCAGCTTGCGATGCACCCTAAATTATGGATGCGTTTAACGCAAGTGCAAAACGTACCGCTGTTTCAGTGTTCATCAGCGTGCGATGTGCGTATCTTACACCATATTTTACACAATGTCACACGTCACCCTTTGCATTTTTTGAACGCCACTGGTTCACACATGGTGGAGATACGCCTAAACACACGTCCTGTGTGCTTCTTTTTTGTCCGTGTTTTTAGGCGTATTTTTACCATGCATAAGTACCAACTAGCCCAACTCGAGTTTTAACACTAGTTTACGCGCACGAATCACCAAATTAAGACTGCTACATTGCTTAAACTCTGTGCAATGGCTATCTACAAAACCAGAAACTTTGGCTGGCCAGTCATTTCTATTATGACTAAACTCGTACTAAAATTATTTCTGATAATTTTATGCTGTGAGTGAATTTTTAACTTGGCATTGCGTTTGTTATGTATTAAGAGTAAGACTGTCCTACCAGTCCTACACTTGTGTTTACCAAACTTGATATATACAGCTGAAATTTATTTTTAAGTGTCTTCCATGCTCATTCCTCTGTAAAAAAAAAAACTCCAGTAATTTAACTGAGACAACTGCCCAATAAAAAAAACGTTTATTTGTTATGGTTCATTGAGGAGTTTATTTCCTCAAGCAAGAATATCGAAACCTTACGTCTATCACGCCTTTCTAGAAATCCATAAAGTGCCAAACACATGCACGACAAAGAGGCCGCCACGTCATATAAATCTGACCAGATTGAAATATGCGGAATCGGCCACCGAAATTCCCGGTGTAAACTGCGCAGAGGCAATTCATATTTTTCAACGCGCCGGTTGTTTTGTTGTGCATGTGTCGATCGCCATTAGCTGCGGACAATTTGCGCGTTTTGTTCTGAACCCATTTGCTGAAGACGTGAGCTCAGAGCGTGGCAACTGCCGCCTTTGTGCAAGAACTGCATGGTGCAGCCGTGCGCGTTCCACAACAAGCAAGCGCAAAGAAATGCAAGCGAAGGACTGTACTCCGTTCACCCAAGAGCCACTAAATGAGCTGCGCTGAAGCGTAGCTGTATTTAGTAACACTAGTTCATCCTTAAGCCGAGTCTTGAAATTCCGCCTTCAGTGCGAGCTTTCTGCCCTTGCAAACACAGGTTTGAGGGCGCAGGCGCGCGCAACCAAAGCACTGCGGAAGCCAGCGAGTTCCCGCTGAAGGCGGGCTTCCTAGTCTCAGCTTGAGGGTGAACGGAGTACACACCTTTTCCACAAGGGCGCAGCCCTGTCAGATGTCGTCACTTCGGGTACGAGGTGAAACATCATTTTGATCTCTCCACGCCGCTGGGAGATGTTTACGTAAAATACGTGATTGTTACACATTCTTGTTTTGTCTCACCTATATTGTCTGGCATACTCCAGGTTGGAATGTCTTCTTATTTTTTCGTCCCGCATACCAGATACGGAACCCTCGTGACTGAGATAGACAGGAAACAAAAAAATGTCTTTAAGGATGTCCGTTTCAGGATGTAGAAAAATACCATACTGTATCGAAGCTCAACCACACACAAATGATGTACAGCAGTGGCTTAGCGCGGGGGGAGCTAATAAGGCTTCAACCCCCCCCCCCCTTTCTCCCCCTCCCCCCGCATCGAGGACGGGGACGGGAACAGGGCTTCTTTCATTGAGCAACAACATAACCTTCATTATTACTGACACGGTCAGTAGTCGAATTCCTAGCACCAGAGATAACTAGATTACTGATACCTCGTCGTGACACCAGCGCTTCGTAAAATTCTATAATTATAGTAAATTCCCTTTCCTTTTAACAAGTTTTTCTCTCCTTCTTCGAGAACATTGAAACCTTTGGGAAACGGTTTTATATTTTGTGCCATTCTATGTTGTCGTTCAATGAAAGAAGTCCTGCTCCCGTCCCCGTCCTCGATGTTTTATCCTTTCAAGTATTTGTATATTGTAGACCGACACGCTCGTTTTCAATTATAACTGCCTATGATATACACATCCATTTTGACCCCCCTCCCCCCGTCTCTGCACCCCAAGCCATGGACATCCTTGCCGCCTCAGACCCCCCCCCCCCCTTCCCCTCCCCCAAACGCCTTCCTGGCTACGCCACCGGTAGTACAGGTCTGGAAGGCGATCCCATCGCCAGCGGTTGGTTCAGAATCCACACTAACGAAGGGTGGGATGGCACCTTAATGGAGCTCAACAACTGCTTCTTAAACCTCTGTAATACCAGACACGAATATCAGTGTGTCGAATGTCATGTCTAAGCTCAGACTTGAACTTCGTTTAGACGTTTCACCTCTCCTTTTCAACCGATCGGCCGTGTGAATAGTAGTCGTAGAATTAGCCCGAGCTACATTCAATGTCCGAAGCGGATATTAGAAAAAGCTGAAGCAATTGTGAGCGACAAATCGGACTGTGCCTAATGTCGACTACTGCTAGAATGTGCACTAATTTTATCGACATCATTAGCACTGTTTTTTTAAACTGACGGAGAGGTTACAGCCGGGTGAATCTGCAATTGCCACTCTTGAAGCTGTTCCAACTGCAAAAGGATGGATACTCGAGTCTTAGCGCGCGACTGTAAAGTATTCCGAACATAAGCGGGAATATTTCATTTGACACTAGTTCTCTCGGCACAAAGCTCGAGCAGAAGCACCTTGACGATGCTGGCTTCCCTGCTGTCGAAGAGCGTATTTTTTTCTCCCGCGAAAGCAAGAGTAACAAAACAATTTCCCCGGCACTGTTCGTGCAAGAATATACCGCGGAGCACAGACTACCCTCTCGATCGCTGGTGACCGGAAAGCCGATTCACGGCTGCCCGGGTAGCTCGTCCGTCTTCCCGCCGTTGACTGCTACACGGGTAAGGAAAGATGTGAATTTTGCAGCGTGAGCTACACTGGCCGAGGTTGAGCAGTTTCGCGTGGCTCGCATAATGAGCCGTCCTCCGTGCTGCGCGAAGCGCGAGGAGCAGTTACGTCACACGGCGCACAGCTGGCGCGCCGGAGACGTGCCGCCGCCGCGCTCCGCCGCCACCGCGCACGCCTCGCCGGTCTGCGCATGCGCGAGGAGGAGTGACGTCACACAGCGCACAGTTGGCGCGCGGAGCTGCCGCCGCCGCGCGCTCCGCCGCCACCGCGCGCGCCTCGCCGGTCTGCACAATCCAGAGGAATGACGTCACAGCCGCGGCAGACGCACCGGCGCCGCCGCGTGCCCAGCTGTCCGCCTCCCTTGCGCAGTAGCCAAGTCTGACGCTGCACTGGAGCCGCTTTATACCGCCTCTCATTTTGTGCGCATCAGCTCACGCTCTGTATATCCTAGGATAGCTGAGCTAAGCCACCGCAATTTTTATTTTCATAATTGCCGGCAGAGGGTCGCTATTCTGGAGCCCCCACGGCCACGTAATTTGAAAAGTCAATACCTTCGCGGAAAGATTTTATTTTTATAAAATATTTGGACTATCAGTTGAGAAACGGTTTTTAATGCAGTCTGCCAATTTCCAACCATTCGAGGGACTATAAAAAAAAAGATCGTTCAAGTTCCCCCAGGCACGTAGCCAGGATTTTGTTTGGGGGGGGGGGGCGGCGCCGTGACAAAATGCTGTATGAGGGGAGGGAGAGAGGAGGTCCCAGCAAAATGGAAGATTTCGGGGGGGGGGGGCCGGGACCCATGCCTCCCCCCTGGCTACGTGCCTGAATACCCCTTTAAAAGGCCGCTGAAAAAGAAACAAGGTTTTTTATCTGTTTGGTTGGGACATGTCAAAAATAAATCTTACGCGCGAAATACATATATATATACTGTAAACGACTAAATTTTCGCGAGGACCTAATTTTCGCGATTTTCGCGAATCGCCTACAAACGCGAAAATACTTCCCGGGAACAATTCGGGCAATATGTGAACGCTACGGAAGCTACACTCAATTCGCGAAAATTAGAACCCGCGAATAATTTCAAATTTTCAGCTTTGGCCTGATTCGCGAAAATTTGAGCCCGCGAAAATTTAGTTGTTTACAGTATATACTATATATATATTTTTTAGAGCACTATTGACGGCGTGAGACGTGATTTGGTCAGTAGTCACCTTCTTTCCACTTGTTTTCTCTCTCGGCATTTCGGGCGAGTGGAGGCGAGGGTTCCAGGCTTGGCCATCACGTTGAGGGGAGAGAGTGTATGACCATCTCGTTGAGGTGGAAAGAGTGTATGACCACTATGTGACGTCATAGACCTTCCGCGCCGTCAATATTAATAAAAAAATTTCGTGTAAGAATTTTTTTTGACACGCGTGTCCAAATTAGATTGATTAAACAAATTTTTGTTGTTTTCAGTGACCTTTTAAGGCCACGGTCCCACTGATTCTGGATCTGAAAAAAAAAAACTGGGTTGTGTTTATGTTTAAACGGCCTGAACTCAGACTGCCTCAACGGGCGACTTGTCTCTCAGCTGTAGATGAGCAATGTAGCCGGTGCGGTACAGTCCCTAACCTGGGGTTAGGGGCGCTATCATCGTTATGGCGTTTTTTCAAAGCCACCATCTTGGGTCCAGCGATACGCTGCCTGCTCCTGTTTTACTGTTTACTGCGCGCGCACGCTGAAGTCCGTCGCTCAGCACGCGCTTTTTACTACTTAAATCGAGATACAAACAACACGACCTTGATTCGCTGCCACAGCTGAGGCTGCGGCAGCTGGCGCAGGCGACGGCTACAGCTCGGTTTGGCTCAGCTACAGTCACTCCTCATATGCGCGTGGACCCAAGATGGCGGCGCCTGACGCGCTTCAGATGCTTGTTTAAGAGTTTCCGGCACTCTGAAAGCGTAGCTTTATTTAGTGACTCAAGAGGCGCTGGTGGCGCTCCAGTGGCACTGGTGGCGCTTATCACCAGGGAAAGCTAAAGCCCCTCTATCCTGGGAAAGTGCCGCCATCCATTGTTCTGGAAATGCTCGAGACACGTGCCGCGCGCCATTTCTGGGAAGAATATGGCGTCATGAAATGTAGCTCAGTGCTGCGCTGCGCTGCCATGATCTTGCCAAGGGCTGCACGGTACCATGTCTCGTGCATCAACGCACCTTGAGCTGCTTTGAAACACGAAGGGGCTTTAGGAAAGGCCAGCAGGGCATCGTTCGAGAAAGAAGACGATCCGTCTGCGGCACGGGACCGCGCTCCGATGGCCACCCACCGGCATGGCCGAAGATGCGACGCCCAAAAGCGATGCCGCGTCCAAGGCAGCTCCCGACCAGAGTGCGCCCAACAAGGACGCCGTCGCCGCTGCCGTGGCCAAAATCGAAGGAGCCGAACGCAACGCCGCGCAGTAGGCGAAACGCCACTCCCCAGTAGTCGGTCAACTGAACACCGTCATTTTACACTATCAGAGGTGCTTTCTTTTATTTCTTCATTAATTGACCTTTTTTTGTTTAACGCATAGTGCGCATGCGCCTAATGCTTGACGCTGCTGTGATTCGAGATTTCGTGCTACCTAAAACAAGTCCGCCATCTTGTTTGTTTTGCTGCAAACCTCGTTTACTTAGTCATTTTTGTATAGGGAAGAGCCTTCTTTTCTTTTTTCTTCGTTTGCGTGGGTCACTTTCTTTACAACCAAGCCGTGATCAGCCTCCTCAAAAGTTAACACAATGTGACACACACAAGTATATTCATGAAATGAAGAGGAGAAATACGCTTTTGATCGCGTGCAAAGAACGAACTTTGAAGCAACAACAACAACCGGGGTGTCGACACTTTGTAAGCGTTTCTGTTTAAATTCAATGCTTTGTCATTTATTTTATGACATTATATAGCTTTGTCTTTACGGTGTCGGCGGCATCACATTCCATCGTAACAGTGTTTTTCTTGTGAGGCGAGTGGCATGGCCTCGTGCCGCAGCAAGGTAGGGTTTGTTTGAAAGTATACCGCAGTCCTGGGAGGGGTTCGCACGGTTTGGGTAATGACGACTCAGTGATCAACCTTAAACGCGAACCATATTTGCTCATCCATACGATATATGACTAGAAATCCTGGAAATGCTGCAAAGGTAGCCAAATACCGCTGTCAAATCAGTAAGACCAGTCTTGGGAACGCGTTGTGTTCGCAAAAGGGTTGTTAACGACCAGATGGCGGATCTGTTTTTGGTGCAACTAATCTGGAACCCAGAACCCAAATATATGCTAGGCAGCAGCACATATTTGGAAAGAGGCAGATTTCTGTCAATGAGAAGCTCGAGAAGCGGCCATAGCTGTGTGCGCAACTGCTGAGCACGTGCTTTCGGCGAGCTCCTACAGTTATTTTGCAAAGTGGATTTCAAACCATCAAGATTGCCGGTCTTAGTATCCTGCTAATGTGAGTTCGTTCTGAACATGCGCTCTAAACAGCGTCCTCAAATATGGCGTCCAGTGAATGCCTCTAATCGGAAGTTTTTCGTGAAGCTTTTTCCACCTCCGATATGCTCTCCGCAAAGGAGACGCCGTTTCTGCGCAAGCGCGTAGCCCTTGAAAGCAGAGGTAGTAAATACACACAAAAAATAATTTCATACATTTGGATCACTCGGTACTGAGATTCACAGTCAAACACCAATCAAGCGAAGATAGAGAAAGCCACCACCAAAAAGCTTTATTATCGTGAGACAAATTTTATACGTAAGAGTCTAACCCAGATATGTTATTCGAAGCGTTAATAGTGTATTTCAAATTTTACTAATTTTTTGCAACAGTATTTTTTTTCAACAGCGTTCAGAAGCACTCCTGCTTCGTGACTAAGCTGTGCTTGCCACAAATATTGTGGATAAAAATAAAACTACATGAAGCACAACTTAAATCAGAATTTAGGTCAAGTGAATTTTCCTATCGTGACCTAAATCACACCTTCCTCGAAACAAATATCTAGAAAACAAAGTCGATTCTATTCAGGGTTGAAGATCTCCGTCTTTCGGTACATAAGTAGAAGGACGGTTTTCGCCAGAGGTAAAGGGGAAAACAAAAGAGTCTCCTTTACCTCTAAGATATCAAGAAATCGGACGTTTGAGTTTATTCTTTTACTTTGCTCATGGTTGCTGAACAATGCTTACGAACAAACCAAATAATGCGAGTAAAAACTGACGAACAAATGAGCGGTTCTCTCCTCCCCCTCCCCATCAGTGAGAGGATCAACAAGCCACCTCAATGTCGTCATCGAATAAATGTGACCTAAGTCAGATAATTTGTTATCGAATAAAATGAACGAGGTTTTACGTAAATACAATCAATGTAAACAAAAAAATCGAATATTTAAAAAATGAAAAGTGTTTATAACTAATAAAGTTGTAAATCGAGCGAGTATGGTTTTAATTAAATGAATTAGATTTTCTGTATCCTTTAAAATAATCATGGCCCTAATCTCCCACCCTGGCCGCTATTGAAATGCCGAAGAGGTTGTTTCACTGTCCATCTCTCATTCCGGCCTCGCCGACCTCCGTTCGTTCCTGGCATTTCAAATCTTCGCCCGCCGCTAAGTCGGCGACAGCTTAAGAGTGAAGTGGAAGCTCCTCCCACCTGTTTCTACTGTAGCAGAGTGAAGTGGAAGGAGGTGTGAGAAGCTTCCACTCTACTCTTATTAACCTGTCACCGACTATACGCAACCCCGCAACCCTCCAGCCACGAAGGAACCCCTCTTGCCCCGCTACCCTCGTCTCACGCCAACTCCGACCGGCCAGACGCGAGAGACCATGTACCCGATCGCGGCATCTTTCGCGACCACGACCCTGGGAGCAAACTTAAACGATGGCCCAACTACTTTCTCAACCCCATTTGCCTCATGCTCAAGAATCCTCTGCCCGGCCATTAGTTTCAGCGGCTTCTTTCGGTCCCGCGCCGACGGAATGCCTAAGCCGAACGTCGGCGGTCCGCGTTCTAACTTCCTTGGACGAGTGCAGTGGAGACAAAGGCGGCTTGTTTTAGGTCTATCCAGTAATGCTCTCGTTTCCCCTTCTCCCTCGGTTTCTCGGCGCGAAGATACTTGTCTTGCAAACCCAGACATAATTATATTCCTTACTTTAGCAAAAGGTGTCTCAATTATTTTATTTTATTCCTCAGTTTGGTGTAAGAATGCTATTATTATTTGTTACATTGCATTCTGAAAACTGGGGCTAAAAATAAAATGAAGGCCGCAGAACAAGGCAAACTTGCAGTCATTTTTGCCAGGGCTGTCGACGAAAAATGCCAAAGGACGTTTTTTTTGTTTTTGTTTTTTTTAATACAAAGCCAACTATTGTGCGTCAATCTCGTCCGACCTAGACCCGACTACTTTGATGCGCACATAGATTGATACGCATCCAGTCGTCGACCGTCTGATGAAATCTGATGAAATGAACTATAGTCGGTTGCAAGCTAAGAAAAAACCGGAAATGCCTCTCAGAGGAAAATGTATTCCTACGCCGAGAAACGCCAGCCAATCGTTTTCATGACGTCACGATTCCGTGGACCAATCGCGATCCTTTTGAAAAAAAAAAGCTCAACATGGCTGCTGGCCTTAGCAACGCGACGCTAGTTTCTCGTGACAATTATTCTGCTTTTTTGCACCGTGTTTTACGTGCCCGAGGTTACGCCGCGAAATCGTAATGGTATCGGCTTGCGTTTGCAGCAGTTTTTGCGCGACAACGTGAGATTCCAGCGACGCTATCGCCAACGAAAATTTCGAAGCGGGCGCGAGGCTTAGCACTGCTGTTTCGTCCAAGAAGAATCAGGGGAATCGCTTGCCGATGTCACCTCAGTGGGATCCATGACGGAAGACAAAGAGAGCGGGGCGCGGTGGTGGTGTCGATGACTTGGTAGGGTGCCGATTTGTCAAAACCCGAAAAGTATAATTATTCTTGTTTTCTATTCATCCAACAAAATAAAGGCACACATCTCGTGCGCAAAGCCCACAAAACTAAGGAAATCACTAAATATTTATTATTTGCAGGAACTATAAGTGCTTTGTTATTTATAATTTTGGCGAGAGAAAGGTTGGTTTCGTTTTCGCCGCTTTCCCTCAATCGAAGGCGCTGGAAGACGGTATGTTAGACAGTATCTTGGACAGAAAATGAATTGGGAAGACGGTACATTGGACATGACTTTCTTTCTTTACTAAACAGCTATTTCGCTGACAAAAGCGTATTCTAATTTATTTAAACGTCCTGAATGAATTAAATAAATATTGTAGTAGTTTAAGACACGTTTACTGGAGGAAGAAAAAGCAACGTTGCTAGCGAACTACTTTCTCGACGGCGGAGGCACTTCAGATGGGCGCAATGCGCTTGTGGGTGGAGCTAAAAGATTGTTCTTAGGTTGCATCCGACTATAGGGACCAACTGAGTCCGCAAGGACCAAGTCGGTCCCTAGTTAATTTCATCGAGGTTTTAAAGGGATACTGAACCGAAATTTGGATTTCGCAAAATAAGGTCGCAGAAGCGTTGAACGGGACGCTACGAACTCCAAAACATCACTCATACATCGATATCTTGAACGGATGGCCGTACTTTTGGAAAAGAATGGCGCGATCAAGCGAGGTCTTTGACGTCATTGTCCTCCTGGAGAATTCGAGAATGAGAGGTAGCGTTCTCGCTTCTTTCCTCCTCGCTTCGGTTCACCAGCTCGACGGGACGTAGCGAGGGGAGGAGGAACGAGAATCGTGACGCGTGACTTGTCTCGTCGGCCTCGTCGGCCGTGTTCAATCCCGCACTTCTTTTCTAAAAATACGGCGATCCGTGAGAGATATCGCTGCATGAGTGATGTTTTGGGATTTTGCAGCGTCCCGCCTATCCGTCCAGCCTTGTTTTGTAAGCTAGAAATTTCGGTTCAGCATCCCTTCAAAACTCGTCCGCTCAAACAAACTGTGACCCGTACCATACGAGGATATATACACCGGCGTATCCAGATGCCTCCGCACGGCTTGGAACAGGTCTCGCCTACGGCTTACGCAGGGCCGCTGCAGAGCCGGAGGCAACCCGACCCGTTGGGACACGACGGTGACAAGAGGCTACCGGTGTCACGCCACCGTCTTGTGCTGCGAACCCTGGTGGCCATAGCCGCACTGCTGGCCACGGTCGCCTTCCTGATGAGTTCCTTGTTCCTGGTCCAGTCGCTGCGCACCGAGCGACGCACTGCGAAGGCTCGCACGCCGGTGCTTCAGGCCGCGCCCCGCCGGAGAAGCTTCCCGTGCCGTATGCGGCCATGTCCGAGGCAGGCAACGAGAGACATGCCGGGAAACTGAGATCCGGATCGAGACACAGGTCCCGACACGCACGGCGACGGTCGCAGGTTGTTCCCTACGAAAGAGTCGTCGGGCCTGCAATGCAGCCTCCATCTTGGCCGGCCTCCTGACCAATCACGGACGCGTGTAGCGTCATCGATGGCTGCTGATCTGTGACAAGGCGCAATGACTTGCCGTTTGGCAGCCGTCACCACGAAAGGCACCTTGCTCCAACTCATGTGTTTCATACTTTTCTTCTTCCGACATGCCGCCATCACTTCGTTCTGCAATCGGCTTCGCCTAAGCAATGCGCTTTCGCCAATCACGTCAACTGCTGCCTGTCGCTTCCTGTTTGGCGTGATTAACATTCCCTTGAGCCTTCATTCTTTCTCGCAGTAGGTTTACAGGAAGGACCTTTTCGGCCACCGACTGCCACAGGGCAGGCTTTCAAGGAGAATGTGAGAAGAGTAAACCTGCACCAACGTTCTGGGTCTGTCCACTTGTGCCTTCATGCCGCATGACTTTGTTTCCTGTACGACAAGCTTCGCTAAAACAAGATCATTATTCCCGAGAACGCAAATATATCACTAAACGAAAGGAAAAGCTTACTTGTGTCGTACCGCTCTATTCTCTCTAAAAATAGTTTGGTCCTGTTAAACTAATGTTAGGGGTTCTAAACTTTATACTAAGATCACTAAGGTTTTTTTAGATGCGGAGCATCTCTTGCTCGGGTCTATGCTCCGCGGCGTCGGCGTCGTAGTCCGCACTCACACTACGCATGCGCAACTCTCCTCCTTCCTCTCTGCAACACCTGCGCGTTACTCTCTCCGCTCTCTCTCACCAGCTGCGTGCACTTCGCGTGCGTTCGCTTCTACTCACAACGCGCGCGCATACGCGCAATCTCCTCCTCTAGTTCCTCTCCTTCAAGTGTGAATATAAGAAGCGGTAGCGCGCTGCGCGCGTTCAGTTCAGCGCCGTTGACTGCACTTCACTCCGTTCTTCCGATAAAGTCTGATGGAAGCAACAGTCCCGATCAGTTAGTGGGTTGGCGCAAGCAAGCGTCAGCACCACCCCACAAACTAACACCAACGCTACGTCCACTTAAGACAAAGCTGCGCAGCGAAGGGCACGCGACGCTGAGTGTCAAACGCTTGAAGCGAGCGGCAGACCCGGAACTACGGCAACGAGAAGCGGCGTCCATTCGCAAGTTAACGTAATAACACGCAAGTTAACAACGTTACTAACACTGTTAATAACACCGTTAATAACGATCCGCGATGCTCCGCATCACCCGATGGTTCCCCCAGGAAGATGGTGTAATTTTTTTATTATGAATTTGTTTTTAAGATATATTTTACGTCGATTCTTCGTACAACTCGTGCCCCGTTCATCCGACGTTAATAATATTTTAAACCGATCTTGCATCATTTAATATTTATATAATATAAACGTAAATATATAGTCCATTAAACTGTTGAGAATACCAAATGAATATCTATGATCACGTAACTGAGGCGCTGCAGCAGTCCTGCAGTTGGGCTCCTTGCGGTTACCTGCTTGCTTCATAGAAACGGGGACGTTTTCTTTCCCGCCTACGGGTTACAATTCAGGTGAATATATTTATAAGTGTTTCAATATTTGAGTTTCTAAAAAAACGAGGTACTTCATAAAAAAATGTACAAGAAGTCAGAATCAATGCCGATAAGCTATAAAAAAAATCGTTTGATGACGACATCACTTAACGCCTCGCAATTGGAAGCTTTCTGTATGCTTCTGCCGTGGCTCTTCTATTCTGGACAAGCGTGCTTGTTCTTTCGTTCTCTTAATTCTGCGCAAATACATGGACACGTGGAACAACTTCTCGCCGGTGTAAATGATATGTGAGGCAAGGACGACATCGTTTGATAGACTTCTCGAATGACGTCGAGAGACATCGTTGAGCCGTCGTCTGAGTTTTTAGTGTTCAAATTTCCTCACACCGGATATTGAAAGACATCTCTGTGATGTATTGTGACGTCTTGGTGTCAGAGCATGTAAAAAACTTATTTGTCCGTTTTTTTTATTTTTATTTATGTAGGACGGGAAAGCGGTGATGTAATCGATGACGCGAACGCCGTGAGGGAATCGATTTTCCTTCTCCGTCACCGTCGACAGTCAATTAGCGTCAATATTTGTAAATTTTCATTGTAACATTCGAGCTTTAATTGGAAGGTAAATAACAAACGCATGTGTGAATATTGAATGCAGCACACCATCTACTACTATTTATTTGAAATTTTTGACCTTCGTTGTACATGGTTAGACAAAGGGATCGATGGCTGTTTAAAGGGTCGGCTTAATTAGGTTTCCGAATATATCAAGCTAAGGTTTTGTGCAGAGGTTCCCGAAAAATGTGCATGAAGTGTATATAAATTTCAATGAACAAACTTACCTTAGTAATACGCAGACTTGTACACGTTACTGAAAAAAATAACCGATTACAATTACAATTACTTCACCGTAAAAAGTAACCGATTACAATTACAGCCGAAAAAAGTAATCGAAGAACTACTCTAAAGTAATCGATTACTTCCCATGTTACTTTTAGTTCAACTTTTTCTATTACGATAGAATAATCCTTGAAGTTTCGCGCTCAGTTGTTCCAAAAAAAAAAGGAATGAAAGCCTCTAACCATTTTTCTTAGAGCTGAGTGAGTGACGCCACCACACCCAAACCCTCTCGTGAAAAAACAAATAAATGAAAAGAGCGACTGTTTAAATATATTTCTCGCAAGAGGCTGGATAAGGTCATTTTTCATACACAAACGTATTCTCCGATGTATTAGAAAAAAAAGGTATCCAGGAAACGAAGTATAGTGAAGTAGCCTACTAAGGTCCCTGCCGGTTTCAATAAAAAAATTGCACTGTTGCTCCAGAGCTGAGTGGCTCCAGCATATCAAACCCCCCCTCCCCCTATCCACCCTAAACCCCCAAAAAATAAATAAATAAATTGAGAAAAATTGTACTGGGTAATTTTGTAATCGATTACAGCAAAAAAGTAATTCAATTACAAGGATCGTTACTCTTTAAAAGAAGTAATTGAAGCGTTACAAAGTTACAGTCAAATGTAATCGATTACAAGTAATCTATTACTTGAAATGCTTTACGTACAAGTCTGGTAATATGTTGGAACTGAGAAACCTAAAATCCCTGCCTGCGGCGGCCGTGTGATCGAAAGCGCCTGATTGGCGCAACATTTTTCAGCGTCAACTTCTGTGATGACCCCACTGGTGTCGGTGGCTTGTTGTGGAGGCTTCCCTCCTCGTTGAGGCGCCCTCACCCGGCGTGAATGTTGTAGGGGTGCCCTGGGTTCGCCACCGAACTCAGCCTGAAAACGGCGGTGAACCCCAGTCGCCCTTTACCACTCCCTGTACCAGAGAGCAACTTTCACTCACTCATTGGGAGCTAGGTGCACCATGAAGATGACTTGACCCCAAAACAGCACGGATGAAAGGTGCAGATAAGAAAGGAGACGTGATAACAACCACAGAGTACAAAGCAGACGACGAAATGCAGCCGAAAATAGAGGTCGAAAAGAAGAGACGACAAATCAGTTTTGTTGTTCTTCTCTCATATTTATTATTTGTATGTTTTATCGGGAGAATAAAACAACCATGCACTGGCCATTCGCACAGAAAAAGCGCGTATCGCTTCTGCGGCTCAGGAACGTCGTCTGCTGTTGCCGAGGTCGAGGAAATCACCCGTATAGTGGCCATCTGTAGAGAGCCCAGGGGGATCGTTTGCAATAGAATGGCGGACGCCTTCGGCGGAGATTAGCCACAAGTGCGCATGCGTAGCACTTTTCGCATGGAAAGAAGGAAATCGGGCAGAAATGCAGAGAAGCTCGCAGACGACCAAGGCGTTCGTCACCTTCTCGCAACACGTATTGCAAACACGGCCCATAAACCACGTGACCCCAATCAAGCAGTTGGAAACTCTCTGTAGCACGGTTCCTCCAGCCGCCTGCGGTCGTACGTGCCATCATCTGTAGATTGCTTGCGCCAATCAGACTCCTTTCGTGGCCAGACGGACGCCGCGTAGGTAGAGATTTAAGGTTTTTCATTCCTAACTTTTTGCTCGGCTAAGTCTCCACGCACGTTAGTTCATTTCACTGGTGATGCGAGAACGAAAGCCGAATCTGATTTTAAAAAGTGAAAGCCGTTTACAACTTCCTGTAACGCCGAATTGGAGCGCAGCTCTTGAAGAGGAGGAAGGGTACTCAGGGGAGGTACACCCTCCTCCCTTCTCCCTCATTCTTCAATCGTCCTTTGGGGGGTACGCAGACCTGGGGTTCACGTGACCTCGAGGGGGGGTCACGTGATTTCCAGGGGAGTCACGTGACCTTCGGGGGGGGGGGGCGGCGCGGTGCATGTCCTAACATGCACGCGCGGTTCCGGCCGACGCCGCTCAAGCCGGAAACGGGCGCCCAAGAGCTGCGTTCTAAAACACGTCTCTCAGTAAAAGTCAACGCACTGATTTCTATTCTGGGGACATTGAAGTTCAGGATTTATTATAGGGTCACCATTTAAGTAAGCCCTAAAATCATTTTGTAGTACTTTTCAAGAAGAGGAAGACCGAGCTACAAACCTTGCGGGCGATTTAATTTACTGCATAATTATTTCAATTATTTGCATGGTGCTTCTCGATTTAAAAGCTAAATAAACAACCACAAAAAAATTTATTCCCAAAGTGGTACATTATCACCGACCTTATTAATTGTCATATCGCGTGCGCAATAGTTTGTAAATTGACGATTTTTCCTCGGGTGGAAAATGTTTCGTTTTGAAAACGATCCCTCATGATCGATCAAGTTCCCCGTCAAGACTGAATGGCCTACGTCCGGCCGGAGAGCTGGGCTCCCCTCGGTCGGGAACCACTTAGGCTGTTTGAGCCTCGCCTGTCATCACGTCTGTGAAGTGATGACAAGCCTCGATCTTCTGTCACTCACAAAGGCGCTCCGCGTAATCCGAAATTCCCTCAAAAGTTATAAGCTTGATTCCTGTTGTCTTTTCTATGTGGTGTATTCTAATACTCACGACTCCAACGTATGCATTTCATCCCCTTTCCTCTGTTATACAATCTCGCCGCCAGGCAGTGGACTTTTTGGTTGCATATTTCGGCAGGCACCAGCTCCCTATTTAAAACAATTCATATATTCGCCGCTGGGCAACACTTCGCTTATAGTCAAGACAGCAACGCAGCTCCCGTGACGCCACGGTTGGGGAACGATCGGGTCGGGCAGGGCGTCTCGGAACAGCGCTTATGTGAAGGCATCAAGGATGAATATTCTGTTTGTCGTAATAAAAGCTGATGATTTAGCCCCATGTTGCGGAGAAAACAAGCTGATTCCGAGCCAAAAACATGAGTTTCGTCTAAGGCTCGTCAACATGTTCCGGCGCTGGAGAAACTTAGTAATTTACATTAACCGTTCAAAGCAGGACAAAATAGCCCAAACATGCAGCTGATCTCGCCTGTATAGTCACCGTCCAAGCATGCAGCTGGACGGTGACCAGTTCATCTGGTCACTGTCCAGAGCAACAGAGGCGAGTCAGCTTGCGAACCATTGGCGGTTCCGACCAGGCTTGCCGCCAGTTCGAGTCTGATATTATAACCGAGCCCCCCCCCCCGAAATCTTCAATTTTGGTCGAGACCTCTTCTCCCCCCTCCCCTCATACAGCACTTTGTCATGGGCGGACCCCCCCCCCGAGACAGGGGATCCTGGCTACGTGCCTGGCGTGTACCTGCTGACACAAAATGGTCGTTGCAGTTTTAATGGTCGCCACGAACGCAGTCTAGCTGGCGCGCTCGACGCAGTGTGTCTGATCCCACGTTTAAACTTCCAGAAACAAATAGATCAAGGTTAGGCCCATATATAGACGAATTCAACTCTTTTGTGCATGCCATCAAAACTCGTTTCCAACATTTCATAGCCGTCGCCAAATTGCATCTACCCGAGCTGAACATCGCATTCAGAACTCTCAGAGAGCTCAACATGACTCTTGGCAGCGGATCGATGGAGTGAGTCATTAATGTGGGCGGGACAGCTCAGGTAGAGCATAACCGTCGAGCTCGCACTACTTCGCGAAAGTGAACGGCATCGCACATTACTTCGGAAGGGTAAAGATGGATACTACTAGGGCTTGGCACTTAATCGATTAACCTACCGATTAATCGGTTAATGGTTTAATCGCAGTTAATTTTTGAACCGGTTAGTCGGTTAAATCTTGGCTAACAAAAACGGCGTTAACATTCAACGCTTTAGACGTGGACGAGTAAACCTCTATCAACGTAAACTTTAGGTTAAATTTGGACCTAAAGTAAAGTTAGAGGCGAAATCTGTAACTCCGAATAAGTTGTTAATGATATATACGTGTCCCAGCCGATTCAGCGCCGTGCGAGTGTCCGTTTAGCGCAGCAGAGACTATTCTGAACAATCAAGATAGTTCGCTTTTGACTGAGAATAATCAACGAGCCTGTTTGCTTCTGTGCTGAAATAATGGTTTGTGGGTGTAGGTCACCTCTTACTTTTTCTCAACAACACTTCATGGTTGATTTCAACATCCGAAATTGTACATTGTGCCGTTTACCACATATTCAGCAACTGGCTAACAATATAATTTTTACTTGTTTGAACTATTATGCTCGAGCATGAGCAAAACCGACTAATCGAATAATTAATCGATTAAAGGGTGGCTATTAATCGGGTTAAACTTTTTAATCGACGCCCAGCACTAGATACTAGATACACCCTTTCGGGAGAGGGAACGGCACCGCATACGCCAGTTTGTGAGATTAAATGACACTACATACACCCGTTTAGAAAAGTGAACGCACGTAACCCTTCAGAAGAATAAACGCATACACTCTTAGAAAAAAAAAAAAGATAGGAACTGCACCAATCTTTTTTATTGCCATTACCACCTTTTCACTGGCTTGTTCACCTCAAATACGCCACAAGCAGTAAAATGTGTTGCTACTAAGTTGCTCCTAGCCAAGAAAGCCGAAAATGCTATGAGCGTACGGGCGGTCGAGCACTTTAACGCCGACCAAGGCTGTGCACGAGCACTTTCACTTCTGAAATGCCATCGAAAGCTGTCCGCGAGTATTAGCGGCGAGATGTTTGGTGGAGCCCTTCACGGTTCCACCTCATGACGTCATTACCTTGCAAACAACAAGTTCGATGGCGTTTGTTATTAGCATGAGTGGAAGCTTGGAAATCATTGCGCTACTCAAGGAAAAAGACGACGACGACGACACTGCTTCTGGTAATTCTATTTGTGTCTCCTGAGATATAACCAAATATTTGCTAAATAGCGGGCCTGCACTTCGTATCCACCGATTACGTAACAGCAGAGAAGGATCGGACGCTTCTTCGAGAAGGGCCCCCTTCAGGGAGGCCAAGCTTCCTGCAAAAATGAACACTGAATCAACAGACCAACTGATGCTCGCCGCTCTGCAAGACATAGCAGATTCAGGGACATCTTTCAAAGACGGCTATGAAATTCCGCTCAAAGAACCAGCCGCAGATGCAATGACTTCCGCTTCCTCTACGATCGTGTCTGCCTGCGATGACGACGACATGCTGCCCGACGACGATGAATTCGAGCCTGCTCAGGGAAAGAAGAGGCGTAAGACGGACCCACGGTGTCATGCTTCATCTCTCAAGGATGCAGGCAACCTACAAGTTGGATGCACCGTATTGTACATCCCCACTGAGAACCACAAGGTTGAGTCGCTCAGCAAACTCAAGCTGACAGACTACCTCAACAACGTTGCTCCAGGCATGGTGAGTGTGGTCCGGATTAACAAAGCTCGGAACATAGTCGCAGTTGATGTGAAACGACCTCTCTTTAAAGCAGAGCTTCTCAAACTGTCCAAGCTCTGCACAGTACCGGTCAGAGCTTTTCTGCCGAGAGATCGCTCGAACTGTTTTGGCATTCTGCGAGACATTGACCCTGACTGCACAGAAGACGACATTAAAACACATCTGCAGTCCTCCGTTGGCGTAGCAGAGGTGAAGCGACTTGGGAAGACCTCACCCGTAGTGCGAGTCGCCTTCACAGGGAAAGTCGCTCCTCAACACGTCAAAGTGGGGCTTGTAAGAACTGAGGTGATTCCCTACCGAGCACGCCCCTTGCAGTGCTACAAATGTTACAAGTTCGGCCACATTGCAGCTGCGTGCACAGCAGAGTTTCAATTATGTTATCGATGTGGACTGCGTCACGAAGGCAAGTGTGAAGCCAATCCCAGCTGCGTTAACTGTCAAGGACAGCACGCCTCCAACTCAGCCGAGTGCCCAGTCAAGGTAAGAGAGACTGAAGTTACAAGGTATCGGCTAGAAAACAACACCACTTTTCGCGAGGCAAAACATGCCGTGCACGCTAAACATCAGGCAAACAAGGAAACGGCTGCAGGTGGCAAACCAGCGTCTAGATTCACCACCAATAGTGTGCCGTCAATAAATGCCCAGGAGTACCCTCCCCTCAAGAACCTGGAGAACAAAAGTGACGATCCTGGAGCTGTAGCGACTACTACAACAGCCGCACTCAAAGAAGCACGAAAACCCTCTTTTTGGGAAAAACAAAACATCAAAGACATCACTTCACACGCGCCTTCCGATTCGCGTACCTCGGCACCAAACGAGGCTGGGGAAACAGGTACCTCATCGTTATTCAAAACCATAATACCACTGGTATTTACCGCTCTGCGTCAAATATTGAAAACAATCCCACCGGCGTCAACGTTTCATCACGCGATTGAAGCGATCCTTTCGTTAGAGTCCTTTATTGTAAGGATATTCTGAAGTTTTACCACTCTCGCCTCACCCGAAGAAACGAACACTGGTCATGTTACGCTGCAATCGCTAGAAAGACAGACCTCAGGGAACCCCCGACTACAGGGAAATGTACATAACTTTCGTAAATATTTTTCACGAATATTGTTACCGTTCTTTTAACTCACAAGCTAATACTCTGGCTTTCAAGGAGACATTTTTGCTGCAAGGCAACTACCGATTCTCACCATATATGTACTACCACACCCTTTTTCCTTTTTTTTTCTATTTTTAATGTTGCAAGGATTTTTCTTACAAGGTATGGAAGGCACGGCGTCTCAAAGCATCGCGCTTACTATTTTGGTTTTGTTTGATCTTATGTTGTGTCCAAGCCCTCCCTCCTAGCCATATGTTATCAGTAGAGCAAATTCGGTCACAAGCAACCATTTTCCAATGGAATGCAAGGGGTCTCCGTAGTCGACTATCTGACTTTCGACAATTTTGCCATAAGTACCAATTTCCTGTCATAGCCTTGTCGGAATCAAACATTGCTAGTGATTTTCGCCTGTCGGGTTACGAGGTTTTTCACTCGATGCGAGGTACAGCTCCAAGCCGAGTACTAGTCGCAGTTCGGAAAGAACTTACCTATATTTCTCACGCACTTCCACCTGACGCTAACAACGAGTACGTAGCGTTAACTGTGAAAAACGATCGCTGCATATTCACCATAATCGCGGCGTATATTCCTCCAAATACTCAGTTTAACACCCTACGTATTAACTCTATTATTGAAAGCACTCCCCTCCGCACATCTTAACGGGGGACTTTAACGCACATCACCCCTTATGGGGAAGTGTGAAGACAACTATCCGGGGCACCTCACTTGCGACACTTATCCATCAGCATGGCCTTTTTTCGCTAAACGATGGAAGTCCTACTTTTTTCCGTGGAACTACGGTGAGCAGCTGCTTGGATCTGACATTTGCTAGCGCAGGGCTTTCGAATGTTATTACGTGGTTCGCAGACATCGAATGCCATGGCAGTGACCATATTCCAACCTACACTCTCCTCAAGGGATTCGGGTCAAATAATAAATCCTCCCCAATTAGGCGCACCGATTGGTCTCTCTTTAAGATTAACTTTGAAAACGCGTGTGATTCATTTGACAGCAACGAAGAGTTCTTTCATGGCATTGAAGAAGTTATGAAGCAATCCACGAAAACATATAACTTGCCTCGAACCTACCCTGTCATCGATGCAGAATATGAACGACTTCGCGCGCTTCGAAGAAGATACGAGCGAAAGGCTAGAAAAACACACGACCCTGAAGATATGCGCAAAGCGAGACGCCAACAAAAACGTATAAAACGTCGCCTAGACAAACTGGCTAGGCGCCGTTGGAGGGCTCACTGCGTAACTTTAGATCCACGCAGGCCTCTCTCTCAGATATACAACCTAGCACGGAGCTTGCGGACACCACCCCAACAGCGTCACCCTTTCCGGGCACTAGCACTCAAACAAGATGTTTCGGAACTAGTTTTGGCTGAAGCCTACTGCACAAAAATTACAGAAAATGTCGCAAATCCTGTGGCAACACTTGTTAAACCTCATAGTCAGATCCGAGCGTGTAACCACATGGACGTATTATTTGATTCACGTGAACTGGAAGATGCACTTTCCGGATTGAACTGGTCGTCTTCTCCCGGACCGGATGGTATAACTTACTCAGCATTAGCTCATCTTGGTAACAAGGGTAGAGAGAGGCTCCTGAAACTTTACAACATGTCATGGGAAACTGGCCAGATACCCCGGGAGTGGAAAACATCGCGCATCATACCTATCCTTAAGCAAGGTAAATCGCCTCTGGACTTACTATCTTTCCGTCCAATCGCGTTGTCTTCTTGTGTCGGCAAAGTGATGGAAAAAATGATTTACACACGACTGGAGTGGTACCTTGAACAATCTGAGATATACCCTGAGTGTATGGCAGGCTTCAGACGAGGGAGGAATTCCCTTGACAACGTTATTGATCTCACAACTAGCATCCAAGAACAAAGGAAGTGTCGACGAATCACTACCGCTGTATTTCTAGATATAAAAGGCGCGTTCGACTCAGTAAGTCACAAGGCTATCCGTGACGCCCTAAGCTATGCCGGAATAGAAGGACGTCTCTACGCGTGGATATTAAGCTACCTAGATAGTCGAACAGTTCACATGCTGACAGCAGACGGGAAAACAACTGAGCATACAGTATCTCGAGGCGTGCCGCAAGGCGGAGTTCTTAGTCCTACACTTTTCAATATTACCCTCCTGGCACTCGTAAACAAACTTCCCCGGGACGTCAGCATTACACTTTACGCGGACGACATCTGCATATGGACGTCATCAATTACGCAGCGATTTAATCGGATCCGCTTACAAAAATCACTTGAGATCATCTCCAGCTACTTACAACACCGTGGACTATCTCTATCCCCATCAAAGTCAGCCGCCATGGCATTTACCAGAAAGAGTACTCATAGGTACTGTCTGACAGTTGATGGTCATCCCATATCATATGTGAAAACGCACAGATTCCTCGGAATAGTTCTGGACAAGTCTTTGACATGGACACCGCACATAAAACAAATGAAAAGAAAGCTTCTCGGCATTATTCAGCTCATCCGATTCATTAGTGGCACTAAGTGGGGCACCTCTGTAGCTGCCCTTCTTCAACTATATAACGCCCTTTTTGTCGGCTTCCTTCGATACAGTCTACCGGTACTTCATGGGATGTGCCGTACAAATATAAGAACATTGGATAGTATGCAGGCTCAAGCTCTACGAGCCTGTCTAGGGCTCCCAAGATGCACCTCAAATGTCGGAACTGTAGCTGAGGCAGGGGCTGTTCCGATTGGCGCGCTGAGACTCCAAGAAACCCTTCGAGCGCACCTCCGCCATCTGACAAGGCACAGAGACCACTACCTAGCAGATGTCGCAAACAGCAGAAGCGCGTCTGGCTTTTCCCAAATCGTGAATGTTGACAACGCGGATCTTCCACGAGATTTTGAACCAGCAGAGTTCTCGTCGTTACCACCATGGATATATCCAGTAATTTCTATAAAACTAGATGTTCCAGGGATACATTCAAGAAAACACACTCCATCGGAGGTATTGAGGCAACATGCTCTAGAAACCATTAATATGCATCACCGTTCCCGAATTCATGTATACACTGATGGGTCCTCTACTCACGAAACTTCCAGCTACGGCTTTGTTATACCATCAATAAATAAAATACTCCAGGGGAAGCTAGGCCATGTAACATCATCTACGGCAGCAGAACTAGTAGCGATTAGAGAAGCAATTCACTTTATTTCTATTAGTGCCCCAAACAATTGGTCCCTTTTTACTGATTCAATGGCAGCTCTCCAGAGCCTTAAATCTACCAAAAGCAAGAACATTAATGCTCAGCTGGTACATCAGATCCTAAAAATTCATAAAGAGGCTATAAATAATGGTCACACACTAATTTTACAATGGATCCCGAGCCATTGCGGTATCAGAGGCAACGAAAGTGCTGACTTTGCAGCCAAGAATGCTCATCATCTCACATCCAGACGGGTAATTCCATTCTCACGTTCAGACGCCAGAGCTACAACCAACCGTATTACTGCGGCTCTAGTAAACACCCTCTGGGCGAATCCATCATATCATTACAGACATCTTCATGGGATTGACCCCTTTCTTACATTTCGCCCTCCCCGGGGGCTCAAACGTCGGACAGAAACCGCTCTTCACCGAATACGACTGAACGTGGCCTCAACGAAATATTACCTAAATCTCACCGGTCAGCTGGACTCCTCCATCTGCGAGAGCTGTGACGCCGTGGAAACGCTGGAACACGTTCTTTGTCACTGCGCCCTCTACGCTGACCAAAGAAAGGAAATGATAAACTCCCTGGCTCTTCACAACGGAGAACCGCTCACGCTCAATCATCTCCTGGGGCCATGGCCATCAGCATCGCAAGGAGTGAAGCCGACGAGCTCATTGATTCGTTTTCTCCAAGCGACCAAACTTGATAAAACACTGTAGGACACGCTCCAAAAGTAACTGACAGCCATCCTCAAAGTTTTCTTTCTTTCTTTTTCTTTCTTTGTCCTTTTTGCCTCTTTCTCCCTTTCCCTTGTATGAAGTAGCAATCCTGCAAATTCCCGCGGGATAACCTCTTCATCTCTTCAATAAACATGTTTTCTCT